>CAUYQG010058517.1:0-13319 GCA_963574415.1 Tarsius wallacei | reverse complement strand
GCCGGGCTTGGTGGCTCAGCCTGTAATCCCAGCACTTTGGGAGGCCGAGGTGAGCGAATTGCCTGAGCCCGCGGGTTCGAGACCCGCCTGGGCAACTTGGCGAGACCTCATCTCTACAATAAATCAAACAATCAGCCAGGCGTGGAAAGTTTTAACAGTACACTAGAACAAGCAGAAGAAAGGTTTCAGAATCCTTGCCTGAGAGTTATTCTATTTGAGGAGGTTGAAGATGGGGCCCCAATCCCTTCTGGCTCATAGGATTTCTTCTGAGAAGACTTGCCTTTGTAAGTTATTGGATGCTTTTATCTCACTGCTCTTAAAATTCTTTCTGCCACATTAACTGTGCACAGCCAGATGATTATATGCCTGGAGGATGACCTTTTTTTTTTTTTGCAGTGAATCTTTTGGGAGTTCTTTGGGCTTCTTGTATCTGGATGTTTAGATCTCTGGCAAGTCCAGGAAAGTTTTCCTCCATTATTCCCTCAAATAGGTTTTCCAAACCTGCTGCCTTCTATTCTTACTCAGAAACACCTATGATTCTTAGGTTTGAATGTTTTCCTTAATTACACATTTCTTGGAGACTCTGTTTCACTCTTTTGATTCCTTTTATCTTATTGTTGTCTGACTGGGTTAATTCAAAAGCGTTGTTTTCAAGTTCTGAGAACCTTTCTTCTGCTTGTTCTAGTGTACTATTAAAACTTTCCACTCCTGGCCGGGCTTGGTGGCTCAGCCTGTAATCCCAGCACTTTGGGAGGCCGAGGTGAGCGGATTGCCTGAGCCCGCGGGTTCGAGACCCGCCTGGGCAACTTGGCGAGACCTCATCTCTACAATAAATCAAACAATCAGCCAGGCGTGGTAGCGCGCGCCTGTAGTTCCAGCTCCTCTGAAGGCTGAGGCGGAAGGATCGCTGGCGCCCAGTAGGTCGAGGCTGCGGTGGCCGGGAGCAGCCACTGCACTCCAGTCTGGGCAACAGAGTGAGACTCTAACTAAAAAAAAAAAAAAAACTCTCCACTCCATTTTATACATCACTAATGTTTCTTCATGTTGCAGAATTTTAGCTTATTTCTTTAATGTGTCAATCCCTTTGAAGAAATTTTTATTCATGTCCTGAATCGTTTTTTTTTTGTTTTGCTTTCTTTTGTTTTATAATTCATTTAAGTTGTTTTTCAATTTTTCCCTGAAGTTCATTGATTAGTTTTGTAATCAACACTTAAATTCTATGTCTGGAATTTGAAAATTTTCACTTTGGTTGTGGTCATTGCTGAAGAGTAGGTGTGCCGTTGGGGGGTGTTGGAGAGCTCCATTTTTTTCAAATTGCCAGAGTTATTTTTCTGGTTGGTTCTCATTGGGCAGGTTACTTCTTCTTATCTGAGGTTGACAGGGAACTGACATGGGCACTATTGGGGGTCCCTTGGTTATAAGCAGGTTTGGTGTGATGAGTTCCTCAGTTGCTAGCTGTGTCTGCGCTGGGCTCCTGCACCGGCTCAAGATGTTTCGATTGACTAGGGAGGCTTGGATAGGGGAGTCAGTAGGAGTCTGGGATCAGTTCTCAGGTACAGCCAGCCTCAGGGCCTCAGGTGTTCTAGGTAATTCACCCAGCCAGGAACGGTTGCAGCCATGGAGTTTGCCCTTGGGGCCTGTTTCCTACCAAGCCAGCTGGAAAGCAGCCACTCCACCCTGCAAGGGCTGGATTCTTCAGAAATGGTGGCTGGTGCTGCTCAAGGCTTTTTCCCTGCACCACGCCATGGCCAAGCATGATTGTGGGGAAGGCAGTTTCCCAAGAGGGACTGGGATCTCAAAAGGCACAGGAGGTCCTGCAGGTTCATGGCAGAAACTTAGAACTCCAGAATTCCCTTCACTCACCTTCCCCATTGCATCTGGAGGCTGTGGCAGACTGTGTTGGTGCAAGCAAGAGTTTGGCAAGTTCCAGCCCAGGTTGGTGGATTTCTTTTCTTCTTCTTTGCTCTAAATGGTTATTATCCCTCCTTTGGAGACTCGTGAGGCATGCTGCTAGATCCATTCCTCTCTGGGCGCTGAGGAAACTCTAACTTTGTTTAATCTGTAGGATAACCTCACTTTAGCTGCCTCATGTTAGCCATCTTAATCTGTCTTAATTCACATGTCTGAGGCATTAACATAAATATGTTTTCATTTATTTAAGTCTTCTTCAATTACCTTCAGTGATGTTTAATAGTTTTCAGAGTATAAGCTTTACACTTTCTTAAACCCATTTCTAAGTATTTCAATTTTTATACTATTTTAAATAGAATGATTTTTAAAATTTTATTTTTAGATTGTTCACTGCTAAATGTATATAAATGTAATTAATTTTTCATAGAAGTATAATTAATTTTGTATATTGAAATTGTATCCTATAATTTCAGAATACAATTTCAATGAATTAAAATAAATAAAAAACCCTATCAACACTTTGAATGTTATTCCGCTGACCCCTGTTCTTCATTGTTTCTGGTGTGAAATTAGCTATTAATCCTATTAAAGGGGTCCTTTATATGTGCTGACTCATTTTTTCTTGCTGTTTACACAGTTTTTTTTCTTTTTCTTTGAGAATATTTACTATAATGTGTCTGCATGTGTATCTTTCTGAATTAGTTTTACTTGGAGTTTGTTTAATTTAATCAAATATGGGAAGTTTTTTGCCATTATTTATTTTAAAAATATTTTTATGTCTCTACTTTCTTCTTGTTCTAACTTTACCTGTATATTGATCAGCTTAATGTTGTCCCAAATTTTTACAAGGTCATGTTTATTTTTCTTTATTCTTCTTTTCTCTCTGTGTTTCAGACTGTATAATCTCTATCAGTGTATCTTTACGTTCTGTGATATTTTTTCTTCTACCAGTTCAAATTCATTGTTGGGCCTATAGAATTGTCTGATTTATTTCAGTTATCACACTCTTCTGCTTTTAAAATTAAATTTTTAAAAATAATCAATATTTTTACTGATAGTGTCTATTTAGTAAGACATTATCAAGTTACCTTCTGTTACTTATTGGGACATAGTTTCTCTAGTTCTTAGAAGATCTTTGTAAGCTAAGTCCACCATCTATACCCTCTTAAAGGCCGTTTTGGTAGCCTGCTTTTATTCCTTTGTAGGGATCACACTTACTGCTTTGAGAAAGCTATCTCAAGCTGTGTTTTTACCTCTGCAATCACTACAATCATCAACAATCATCAATACAGAAGAAGACTTATGTGCCCAAATGTGGGGGTTTCTCCCCACCACCAATGAGTGAAAACCAGCTGGGCATCCTCTAATTCAATTACAAAGCTACATACATAGAGACAGCATTCGATTTCCCAAGGCTTCCCCTTCCTTTCTCACCAGTCACAAGTCCTGGCCTCTTGAACTTCTTCAAGTTGAGGTTCCCACAACCCACTCTTTGGGTTCGATTAATTTGGTAGAGCAGCTCACAGAATTGAGGGAAACACTTACTTGCATTTACCAGTTTATTAGAAGGATATTTTAATGGATAGAAATAAACAGCCAGATGAATTGACACATAGAGTAAAGTTGTCCCGAGTACAGGGGCTTCTGTCCCTGTGGAGTTGCGGTGCACTACTCTTCTGGCGCATGAATGAGTACTTCTTAACCTTCTTGCCAGCATCTATGTGTTCCGCCTTCCCGAAGCTCCTTAGATCTTTTCCTTTGTGCCTTTTATGGACAATTCATTTGTCGTTCATGATTAAAGCATGGACAATCATGTCAAGATGTGATTGCACAAAAAGGCACATGATCTAAACTCTGCAGGGTCTGTGTATTTAGATTTTTTTGACCTCTCTGTGCAGTATTCCCTCCTCCAGGTTATGGGCCACCACTTTAGCTGAAATGAAGGTCTTGTGACCTGCGACTAGATTAGAGTCCCGCCATGGGCAGGTGAAAGGAGGACAAAATAAGGTCAGAGAGAGAAGAAATTCTGTTTCCTGACTCCTGCTTCAGGGACCTAAAGTACCTCAACATTATAGCAAAATACTGTGACAATGGGTATGGAAGTTATGAGCTAAGAACATGGATGGAAACCAGTATATATGGTATATAACCACAGCATCACCCTTATCCATTTCTACCAGAAATGATAACTGCACAGGTTTTTTTCTCTTTTATCGTTTCTTTCACTCTAAAAACAAAACAAAACAAAACAAAAATCATCACTTTGTTATCATCATTTTAGCAAAGGTACGTGACAAAACAACAAAAAAAATGAAGGGAGCCTAAACGTTTTAACTTTTGTGTTCCAAAAATTTTAATTTATTTGATTAATTTAGAAGATTTTTGATAAAATAATTCAGAGAAGCAGAAGAAAGAAAGTGGTAGTCTATGCCTACTCCCAACCATAATAAAAAAAATAATTTCATGGGTGGAGAGTAAAGAAAGAGAAATGGTTGAGAATGATGAACAGGGAAATTGTGGGGTAATTGAGAAAGCGAGACCTGGAACCTGATTGCATAACAGGAGACTCAGAGGGGACGGTGGAGAGAGCAAAGAATACCTGTCTTTTGGGTCTTTCCTGGTCATCGCCAAGGGATGACAACAAACTTGAAGGAACCTGAGGACAGGACCATGGATTATCTAAAAAGTGACCTGTGTGTATCAATAGCTGAAGAACAGAAACAGAAAAATGTAGGTCTCACAGTGTTCTTGTTTATACAGATGACTCAGAGACAGAGGCACCGCAGTACCCTACCCCTATATGAACCCTAAAACATAGAAATAACCACAGCATTCCTGAAGTACAAAGACTTTGAATAAAAATTAGGATATACAAAATGAAAGAAGAAAAAATTTTTGCAAGCATACGCGCAAAATAATAATTTTTAAAACATGATCAAGAAAAAGGAGGCAAGAATTCTGCCATACATTAAAATATCTCTCTCATACTTAAAACTGGTACGAGACTACATAGACAAACCAATGAAATATTTAGAAAATACAAAAAAATTAGACCCAATTACATATGCAAGGGAAGGCTAAAAAAAACTGGAGTTATTTTTTTTGGAAGGGGAGTCTCTTGTAGTACAGGCTTCCCCCACTAGGTGAGTGTTCTAGGAACCTGTCAGCATCTGTGTTCCAGCTAGCATTGTTCGACTTCAGTAAATGTTTTTGTGTTGTTTTGGAGTTTCTTTGAAAGCATTTGCCCATTTCATGATGGGAAATTTACACAAACAACCTGTCCACACCACACTTAAGTTTTCAGCAGTTTTTGACCAAAAATGGCATGACCTCCACGTCCCACCCTCCCTATTTACCAGATCTTGCCCTGAGTGACTTTTTTTTTTTTTTGGTTTCCCTGAATAAAAGAAGTCCTTAAAGCGAAATGTTTTACTGATGTAGAGGAGGTGAAAAAAAAAAAAAATGGCAGAGGCACTAAAAGCCATCAAATCGACAAGTTCAAAAACTATTTTGAGCAGTGGAAAAAGCATCTCGATGGGTGTATTGCACCAAATGGAGAGTACTTTGAAGGTGCATAAGTTTAAACATGAAAGAATAAATACAAACTTTTTAATAAATAAATTCTGGCTTTTTATGGGTACCCCCTTGTAGAAGTCTAGAATGCAATAAAGTTAGCCTCTGAATCAATGCATAACATTACAGATTTAATAATAAGTCATTCTGAGATAAACAAATATTCAAATTAAAGATATCAAATCGGATTCATTTCTCACATTGCACACCAGGATAAATTTCAAGTGGATTTGATATTTAAAGGTAAAATAATAAAACCATTACAAGGACAATCAGAAAACAAGTTAACAGCTGAATTCCTCTACAGAGAAAGACAAAATTCTTTCCTAATCATGAGAAAAATATTCCATTTGCAAAGTAAAATTTTTAAAAATGACAGGCTGGGACACAGTATTTATAACAGTACAGATGGAAAGTTAGCATCCCTAAAATATAAAAACTATCAAAAATAAGAAACATACCCATTCAGTTTTTAAATAAGCAAAAAACAGGCCACAGATATATCACTGAAAATAAAATAAAAATTACTCATATATAAAAATATGACCAACCACTCTCATATTAATAAAAAAACCAATTTAAGATGAAATAATAATTTTTTTTCTGGTAAGGAATGGTGCCTCGGTATCTCGATATTTTCAGCACTCTTCTCATAGCCCTTAATACAATATGATTTATGTCATAGTTCACCTAGTTTTAGGGAAGTTAATTCCCCCATACACTTACTGAAGACAAAATGGTGTTTATTTATTTTTCACTCTAGTGCTTAGCAGTGTATTTACATAGTTTGTGTCTTTGATTGAAAAAACTATTCTTATTTTGAACCTAATGATAAAGGAATACCTAGAAAGCCAGAATTGTCTATTCTGTTTTGCATTTCTAGTGAGATGCAGCAAAATGTAATGAGCAAATACACAGTTTTGGACCCAGATTATTTAGTTTCACTTTCTGGCTCTGCAATTAACAGCCGTATGTCTTGGGGGAAGATATTGATCGCCTCTGTGTTCCTATTTCCTTTAAATGATGATGCAAATGAAAATAACAGCCTAGCAATATAATTTTTGTGAGGATTAAGTGATTTATGAATGTAAAACTCTCAAAAGAGTACCAGCTTGTATGTTAAGTACTATATAAATATTTTCTCATTATTATTAATTAGAAAAATAGCACTTATTTTCAGTCCACAGAGTTTAGGAAAAATCAAGAAAATTTGATAAATAGAGAATGGAGGAAGGGAATGGAGATGGGGGACTCTGTGTTTTTTCTATTTTTATCTGCTTGTCTCCTAGGATAAGTCATGACAATAATTATTGTTGCATATTGAGATCACCAACCTTGTACTTTCCTTCTTACCTAAAGTCTGGGTAACATTGATTTTCCCTTACTTGTGAGATAAGTATCTTACTTATCTCACAAGCTTGGAATGGCCAGCGAATGTGATGCCGGAGTTGCTTTAGAAAGGCAGGTTTCCAGGCCTTCCACAATTACACATCTGAATAAATCTAATAAATAATTGGAGTTATTAGGTTCAAGACTGTAACAATTTGACACAATGTTACAAAATAACTGCTGAGACCATTTCTTGACTGCATTTTAGCAAAAAAAATACACTGGTCTTCGTGGTCTACCAAAGAATGACTGGAGGATGGGGCTTGAATTTCCCCCAAATTTCCATCTTAATGTTAACAATAGTAATGATAATAATAGCGGCACTACTACTTGGCATTTAAAACAAATATTTTCTTAATCACACACAAAGTGTGATTAGAGGTGCATTTATAAAACTTTGCTATTGATCCGTGAAATAAAATTTAAGCAAACTTTACTGTGAAAATACAATTTCAAGATAAGTTTCCTTTCCGCCTCCTGTCTCTAAGTTTCATGTATAGAAAATCCGGAGTTATCTGTTGGCTGGACCAAGTGGTGAATGACAACTCTGTTAACAATTTCTAAAAAAGTGTCTTCTGAAACCTTTCAGGAACTGGAAACCATCTCCAGCCATATGTCTAAAATTCCTGCTCTACAAGCAACCCTTGGTTCAACATTATAAATATCAACTTGTTTTAAAGGCAAAGAATTAGGATCATTCATCTTATCTTTAACAAATCATAAGAGAAGGTAAGTAACACAGTCTGGAAGAAATAAAATATTATTGAAATTTGGCTCTGTCTCCGAACAACTGGGCCATGAATGGATAGCGTCCTCTTTATTTTATTAAACTAACAAGTAGGGAAATCTGAATCTAAATTCAAGTTGTAACTTACAGAAGCAAGGCCAGCCCCACATGCCAGGGAGGGATGTGAGGCTGGACCAGGCGGGGGAAGCATAGGAGCCATTTGGTGACAAGAGCTCTTGTCCTTAGGAAGGAGGACGCTGGGCAAGAATTTGTAGAACGATGGTCAAGTAAGAAAACCAGTGACTGGGAAAATAAGAACCAACATCAGAGGAGCACTGGCGATCTGGACGATAAAGTGAATTAGCCCTTTTTATAAGACATCTGATTGAGAAAATGCCGACTCAGTACCCATCTGCTAAGCGACCAGAAGGCTCTATTTCTCTTTCTAGGGACAAAAGGGGCCTGGGGCCTGGAATTGGTCTAGGCCATGGGAGAAAGAGATGAAGTGAAGCTAGTTTCTAAGTTTAGAAAAAGTAAAAGAGTAGAAATCCACAAGTCTTTAGAGAAAGCCACTTTCCTGAATTCCTGTGTCCCCCTCCTGGCTGCCCTGAGAAGCAGCCCCGAGTATTGGAAAGTACTAGGACTCTGAAATGAGACACACTCGGGTCTGCGTTCTGGTTCCACCTCTCTGCTTGTCTCACATTGTCCAGTTCCTCCACCTCTGTAAGTCACAGCATCATCATCTAGCCAGCGATCCCCAACCTTTTGGCACCAGGGACTGGTTTCACGGGAGACAGGTTTTCCATGGAGGGACGGGGGTGGAAGAACATTAATGTCTCATAACGTAGATCCCTTGCACGCGCAGGTCACGATAGGATTTGTGCTTCTGTGAGAATCTAACACCCCTGCTGATCTGACAGAAAGGGGGACCCCGCTGCCTGCCACCCACCTTGTGCCCCTAACAGGCAACAGCCGGTCCGTCTGTGGCTGGGGGTTGGGGACCCCGCTCCAGGTAATGTTGATAACTATTGCAGAGGGTTAGATTAGAAAATCTAACTAGAAAGTCCGGCACAGAACAGGTGCTCAAAAATTAATAGCATTTATTTTGAACTCATTCAAAGGGAGATCAGAAATATTTTTTAAATTGTGCTGCTCTTTTTGTCTAAGCAACTCAGTATGTAAAGTATGCCCTCGTAACATGGCAACCAATGCTTTATTGAAGTTTAAAATGGACATATATGTTTGTCTACTGATTCAGCCTTTGAGATTTCCCTCCCTGTCCCAAAGACAGAAGATATGTTCACAAAGGTATTCACTTTATCATTGAAGATAACTGGGGAAAACTAGAATCAATATAACCACTAACTAATAGGGGTGAGGTTAAGTAAATCATAGCATATTCATACAGTAAAATGCCACACAGTATCTAAAATGAGCAGAGTTAGTCTTTATGAGATGATTTTAAAATGCAACCAAGATCTATGAATAGCAATTCCATTTGTATAAAAAGGGGTATGTATGTATGTATATGTTTGTATGCATAACTATTTTATGGGATGTAAGATACCTTTTTATTTTAACTGTAGTACATTTAGGCAATTGTATAAACATGTCAAAAATTAGAGAGTAAGAAATTCTAATTTTCACTTTATACTTTTGTACTTGAGTTGTAATCCTGAACACATTACTTCTATGATTTAAAAATAGTGGTTAAAAAGTGGCTAACTAGCTTTTCAAATATACAGATGTTATAAAAATGAAGATAAGTTTTGGTTTTCTTGGAACATTAATACAATAATAGCTTTCTTTACTACATATTTTAATTTTTTCCTTTCTTTAAATAACTTAAACATTTAAGGTATACAGAAAAGTGTAAAGAAAAAGTAAAAAAAAAAAGCCATGTATTACCACAGACCTAATATCTGTCATCTTAACTCATCTTAACATTTATCATATTGGTTATAGAACTTTGTATTCATTTATGAATAAATACATAAACAGACAAAAATAAACAAAACATTACAGATATAGTAGAGGCTCTGATTTCACCATCTCCCTGTGCTATTTCCATTTTTCTTTTGGAATCACTATCCTGAAGTGGCTTATTTCTTTCTCACCCATGTGTTTTCCATTTAATATTTCTGACAACTCTTTAGGGTAGGTACCTGAGGGTGTCACTACCATCATGGAATATCATCATATTTTCTCATATGTGAGTTTGCATATACAGAAACTGAGGCTTAGAATGTTGCAATAACTTATATCACTCTCATGACTAGGAAACGATGAAGCTTGAATGAAACCCAGAGCAATCTAAGTCAAGTGTATTCCACTAAAACGTGATGATTTTTAAAAATTGTGAATAGATTTATCTTATTTGACTCTTATTGTTTTGAGTCCAATTGTTTCCTCCAGAAGGTTATGTTTGAGTTCTAACCCCAATACCTATAAACGTTACTTTATATGGAAAAATGGTGTGCATATATATATAATCAAGTTAAGATGAGATCAAGCTTGTCTAAGATGACCTGAACTTATGACTGGTGTCCTTATAAGAAAAGAAAAAGAGACACAGACTTACTAAGAGGAAAGAATGTTATGTAATGACAGAGACAGGCTGGAATTATGCAGCTGCAAGCCAAGGGTTCAAAGATGGCCAGCAAATGTCAGAAGCTAAGAGAAAAGCATTGGACAGATTCTTTCTGAGATCCTTCAGGGAGAAAATGGGCCTGCCAATGCATACTTGTTGTATTTCTATCCTCCAGAACTATAAGATAATGCATGTCTGTTGTTTTAAGATACTCAGTTTGTGGTACTTTTTACAGCCGCACCCAGAAGCCAGTACACTCATTCAACAAATATGTGTTAAGCAATTTAGAAAAACAATGAAGAATACACATTCTTGAACTAAATTTTCTAAGTCTATACCCTAATCTTTAGGGCAAGTTATTAACCTCTCTCTGATTCAACTTCTTCATCTTAAAACAACACTAATAATATAATTTTCTTCATATAATTTTATGAGAATGGTATGTATGAATATGCGTAAAACATTGAGAACATGAGCATAATATTTTATCAAGTTGATGGTATATCAAACATATACTAGGTGCTAAGGTCATCTTTATTAACATAAACTAATCTTTTATTAATAAGAAATTCATTAATTAGACTATTATATGTAATGATGCTACAATGACTCTGAACTTTTTTATATTCAACTTTCTTCTCCAAACATTTAAAATGATAGATAAAATATCAATACAAGGGGAAAACTCAAGAAATATAACTGGATTGAAAAACAATATACATATTTCTAATGCAAATAATGAATGTGGTTTAAGTGAATAGTATCTGAAAGTCTTATTTTCAGGGGACAAATGGTCACTTTGAAAATTAGACAATATTTAGAATTGAATGAAAATAACTCTCTGGCATATCAAAAGGTCTAGTTATGCACTTTATTATTTCTGCTCAGATGTTCTAACCAGAACATAGTCACAAGACCTTACCAAGATGCAGACTATTCTCTTATTTAAAAAGGTGAGAATCAGTGTTAAGATTGTTTTCAGTCATTGTCTGTACCATAAAAAGTGAAAGAAAGAAAATAATAAAAATGAATATTTCAGTAACATATAAAAAAACAGAGATTGCAGAAATTATCAACAAAATTAAAAGACACTAAAAAGAAATGAAGTTAGCAAGAATGATCAAAAGGGAAACAAACACAAAGATATTAGAAATAAAAATAGACACATATCTAAAGATACAGTATAGTTTAACAAAAATAATGTTGAGAATCTTAGTAACAGTATATACAAGTAAATTTGCAAATTTTAAATAAAATTGAATATTTTCTAGAATATAATTGACTGATCTCAACCAAAGAAGAATATAAAAAATAAAATACACTGATAGCAATTAAAGGCATATAATTGATAATCAAATGACTTCTCTGAAAGACACTAGCAAGAAACTTTTATAAACTCATTTGCCAATTCTCTAACAAAAACAAGAATAATTATTTCAGAAATAAAGAATTACCCAGAATAGCACTGATTTTAAAAACTGTCCAAGACAACACAATCAACATTATCATATGCTATTTTTTTAAGCAAGGATGCAAAATTATAACTAAAATACAAAAAAAATGAATTAAATAGTATATACGTATATTTTCTAGTTAACAAAAAGAGATATGCTAAGAATGTGAGGATGGTTCAACAGCAGAAAATGTAAAACATAAGAAATAATAGTTATCTAGAGAAAATCTTATAAGCATATTTTAAATGATATGTCAAAATTCTTAAAAACAGATCTTTATTAAAGTGGTGTATTTACTAAACTGCTCTGAAAACATTGTACTTAATGGTTAAATTTTATAATACTTTCCATTAAAAATAATTTATACATCTTTTATTAATTTTAGTATCTTATAATGTTTGTTGCTTATTCTGTATAAAATCCTATATGTATTTGCATTCTCTATTTTATAGTGTTTTATAGTGACTTTATTAATATTTTTATGTAGATTTTTTATTGAGCATCCTACTTGAATTCTTAGTTTGTCTGTTAATTCCTTTAGATTTGTTTATTTTATTTTATTTTTTTCTAAGAAATGAGTTTTTTCTATGTTGTCCAGACTGAAGTGTAGTGGCTATTCATAGGCGTGATTATAGTGCACTGTAGCCTTGAACTTCTGGCTGAAAATGATCTTCCCATCTCAGCCTCTGGAGGAGCTGGCTTGACAAATGTATGCCACCATTCCTGGTTAAAAAGTAAGCTTACAGGATTTCAACATCAACAAATAAAAAGAGCTTTGGCTTGTTTCATAACTATCAAAATTGTATTCACTTTTTAATTTTTTTTTCCTTAGCTAAGTTTTTAAGTGATGACGGGATGCTACTATCCTCACTTCTAGTCAACAATGTACTAGTAACAATTCACAGAAGGCACACATGAATGACCGATGACCAAATAAAAGTGTGCACCGTTTCACCAATGATCAGGGTAATTCACATGAAGACCATAAAGATTTCTCAATTAACTCTCATCAGATTCACAATGATTTAAAAATCTGACAATTCCAAGTGTTGATACAGATGTAAAAAAGTACAAATTGAAGACAGAGATATAAATTTATACAATCACTTAGAACAGTTGTTCTCAAGGTATAGCCCCCAGACCAGCAGAACCTGGGAACTTGTTATACAGGCAAATTCTAAGGCCCCATCTCAGACTTACTAAGTCAGAAACTATGGGCATGTAGCCAGAAATTTGTGTTTTCACAAGTTCTTTTGTGATTCCAAAGAGAGCTAAAGTCTGAGAACTCTGACTTAGAAGAACAAACTGGTAAGCTATTTGACATTATCTGGCAGTTCTGTTTAGTATAAACCCTAGAGTAACTCATATGCATCTATGCAGAGAAACATGAACCAAAAAGTTCATGGCAGTATTGTCTGTAGTACTATAAAATTGGAAATTTATTGTAAATGCCCTTCATAGGAGAATGGATAAATTGTAATACAGTCTATCACAAAATACTACAGAGTCCTTAAAAATGAGTGAACTCAGCCGGGCTCGGTGGCTCAGCCTGTAATCCCGCACCTTTGGGAGGCTGAGGTGAGTGGATTGCCTGAGCCCGCGGGTTCGAGACCCGCCTGGGCAAGCGAGACATCATCTCTACAATAAATCAAAAAATCAGCCGGGCGTGGTAGCG
>CAUYQG010058515.1:0-25103 GCA_963574415.1 Tarsius wallacei | reverse complement strand
TTGGCTTTGGAATTAATGTATGAGTGTGTTTTCAAGTTTCTTGTTGCACTGTATTCTCTGCTGATTCTGTGCTCTGCTGTTCTCTTGGGAAGTATGTGGTCAAACTTTTTCTTCTTCTTTCTTCTGTGCTTAATACCTTTTTTTTTTTTTGAGTTGGAGTCTCACTCTGTCACCCAGACTGGAGTGCAGTGGCCGCTCTCGGCCACTGCAGCCTCGACCTGCTGGGCTCCGGCGATCCTTCTGCCTCAGCCTTCCAAGTAGCTGGAACTACAGGCGTGCGCTATCATGCCCGGCTAATTTTTTGATTTATTGTAGAGATGAGGTCTTGCCAAGTTGCCCAGGTGGGTCTTGAAGCTGCGGGCTCAGGCAATCCACTCACCTCAGCCTCCCAAAGCACGGGATTATAGGCTGAGCCACCCTGGCTGCTTAATGCCTTTTTAAGTGTCTCCTGTAGAGCTGATCTGGAAGCTGCATAATCTCTTAGGTATTGTATGTGTCTGGGAAGGATTTTAATTCTTCCTCACTGATGAAGCTGAGCTTGGCTAGATAGGGAATTCTTGGTTTCAATTGTTTATCTTTGAGGACTTTGAATATAGGGCTCCAGTCCCTTCTTGCTTGTAGTGTTTCTGCTGATTGGTCTGCTGCAATTCTGATTGGTTTTCCAGGGTAGGTAGTCTGACCTTTCTCTCTTGCTGCCTTTAGGATTTTTTCTTTTGTGCCTACTTTGAGTAGGCGAATTACTATGTGTCTAGGGGTTAGTCTTCCCATTTGATGTCTTGTGGGGGTTCTCTGTATCTCTTGTGCTTGGCTGGTCACATCTCTGGTGGGAAGAGGAAAGTTTTCTTGGATTACTTCCTGGAATACTTGCTCCAAGTTGTTCTTCATTTCCCTTTCTTCTTCTGGGATACCGATCAGGTATAGGTTCGGCCTCTTGATATAATCGCACATCTCTTGTAGGCTTTCTTCTTTCTTTCTGAGTCTTCTTCTATGTTTTTTACAGATCGGGTTAAGTCCATGTTTTGGTGTTCAAGTTCTGAGATTCTTTCTTCAGTTAGATTAATTCTGCTTTCCATGCTTGTCATCTTGTTATTAATTTCCTGGTTGAAATTTTTTATTGCCAAAATCTCTGTTACAAGCTCTTTCAGTGTTGCATCCTGTCTTTCTTGAGTCCTATTCACTCTTTCCATCCATTCCCTAATCCCTGTCGGGGGACAGTCTTTGATGACTTCCATTGTTTGGGTACCAAGGTCTGATTTTTTCAGGAGTTTTGTCTTTGGTACACTTGAAATTGCCTGAGGTCTTCCTTTGGCTTTTCCTCATTTGTGGCAGATCTCCTTTTTCTCTTTAGTTCTGTTATTCAGTGTCAGTGGGAGCGGCTTTCCCTTCTGATGTTTACTCAGATCTCTATTCTTCCCTGATCTGGGCTCTGGATTTGTTCTGTTTTTGAAATAGGATGGTGGATGGGAAGCTCTGCTGTCTCTTGTAGTTTTCAAAATTTAAATAAAGTGGGGGATGGGGCGCTAGGAATCAGACACACTGATTTCTTTGGAGTTCTTCTCCCTCCTTTTCTGGCCACATCCTTTGTCCCACAGCTGGGTCAGGGTAGGGGGTGGGGCGCCTGGAACTCAGCACTCATCAGGTCCCTCTGAAGTTTGTGCTCTCAGGATATTCCCTTTGGGCCATGGTCAAGCCCTGAATAGTTGATCTGCCAGTCACCGAGATTGGATCTGTTGGTCTGTCTTGAGCAAGTCAGAGCACTTTCCTGCTCTGCCTTCACTATGGTGGTGGGGTGCCTCTCTCGTCCTCTTGTGTGGGAACTTGCCTCTGGACTCCCTCTGTGGCCCCTTTCAGCGCCCTGCCAGGTGCTGGAGTGCTGAGGAAAAGCCAGGAGCAGTGTCTTCTCTTATTTCAATGGTGAGGGAAGCCCAGCTAGTTTCTTCCCGCTGCTTTTTCCGCTTTCTCAAAGGAAAATTTCTGTCTGTTTAAAAAAAAAAAGGCGCTCAGTTTCTGCCACCTGGAAGAGCCAGGGACAAAGTAGAGAAGCTGCAGCACCTGCTGTTGTACCAGGGGCCTGGTCACCCGCTCACGAGCCCCACTTAGTCTCTCCCAACGTTTTCTTGCCAGGGAGGGAGGGTTTAGTCTGTAATCCCGTGCCTTTGGGAGGCTGAGGTGAGTGGATTGTCTGAGCCGGTGGGTTCGAGACCCGCCTGGGCAACTCGGGGAGACCTCATCTCTACAACAAATCAAAAAATCAGCCGGGTATGGTAGCGCGCGCCTGTAGTTCCAGCTACTTGGAAGGCTGAGGCGGAAGGATCGCCGGAGCCCAGCAGGTCGAGGCTGCGGTGGCCGGGAGCGGCCACGGCACTCCAGTCTGGGCGACAGAGTGAGACTCCAGCTCAAATAAAAAAAAAAAGAAAGAAAGAAAAAAGAAAAGAAAGAGAAAATGGCGCTCGGCTTCTGCGTCCCGGAATCACTAGAGTCCAAGCCCAGACGCTGTGGCACCAGCCGCTGCACCAGGAGAGCCCTGGCCCCCAGCTCCCTAGCCCTCACTCAGTCAGCCACTCACACACACGCCCACTCGCTCACCAGCACGGACGCAAAATTTTCCATATGCTCTTGCACTCAAACGGGGACTCGCATAGTCCGACTGGCTGGCCGCCATCTTCCCCGCTGAAGTGAAGTATTTGTTAAGATCTTTTGCTCATTTTTTATTATTCTATTTGGATTCTTATTGAGTTGTAAAATTTCTTTATGCTTTCTAAGGTATATATTCTCCAAATATTTTCTGCCAGTTTGGGCTTTTCTTTTCATTTTCTTAATAGCGTCACAGGACAGAAGGTTTTTAATGTTGGTGCAGTCCACTCTTATCAGTTTTTTATATAGTGTTTCATGCTTTTTGTGTTTTATCTAAGATAGCTTTGCCTAACCCAAGGTCATACATCTTTTCTCCTATGTTTTCTTGTAGAAGTTTTCTTCTAGAAGTTTTATAGTTTTAGGTTTGAAATTTCTATACATTTTAAAACGTAAAGTACAAGATTCATTGTTTTGTAGATGGATGAACATTTGTTCCTGTACTCTTTGTTGCAAAGGCTATTATTTCGCTATTGAATTACCTTGTCATCTTTGTTGAAAATCAGTGGTTGAAAATAATTTGTGTGGTTTTTACTTTTGGAATCTTTGTTCTATTTTACTGATCTGTATATCTGTCCTAATGCAATACCAAATTGTTTTGATTACTGTAGTTTTATAGTGTATCTTGAATTCAGATTATGTGTCCTCTTACTATGTTCCTTTTTTACAAACTTTTTCTGGCTATTCTAGGTCTTTTGCCTTATTTTAGGATCAGTTTGTCAGTTTCTACAGAAATCCTCTTGGGGCTGATTTTGATGGATGTTGAATATAAAAAAATTTGGGGGAGAATTGACAACTTAATAGTTTTGAGTCTTTCAATCTACAGACATGCTGTGTCTCTCTGTTTATGAAAATCTTCGGTTTCACTCTTCAGTGTTTTGTAGTTTTCAGCATAGCGATATTGCACATATTTTGTTAAATTTTTTACCTGTGAATTTCATGTTTTTGATGTTAATTTAAATGGTATTCCTTTCTTTATTATTTCTAGAGTATTCTGTGTCCTTGCTAAGTTCACTTATTAGGTCTAGTACTTTTTGGTAAATTATTTTGTAGATTGCTAGGTAGGCAATGAAGACAGTTTAATTTGTTGTTTTCTATTTTGTGTGTCTTCTTAATTCTATTTTTGGCTAAGAGTACAGTGTTGAATACAAGTAAATAGAGTGCACATCCTTGTTTTGCTTATGATCTTGGGCGAAAGCATTCAATCTTTCACTGTTAGGTATAATGTTAGCTGTAACTTTTGCAGGCACTTGATCAGGTTGAGGAAGTTTCCTTTTATTCTTAGTATACTGAGAAGTTTTATCCTTGAAGGCATGTTGAGTTTTGAAAAAATAGTTTTTTTTCATTCCTGGTATAAGCCCCACTTGGTTATGATGCATTATCCTTTGTATGTATGTGTACAGTATAGGTTCTATAGTATGTAATCATTTTGTTGGATTCTTATATATTATTGGATTCTATTTGCTGATCTTTTGTTAACACTTTTTGCATCTATGTTCATTGATCTGTACTTTTCTTGCAGTGTCCTTGTTTGTCTGGTTTGGTATCAGTAATATTGACTTCATACAATGGATAGAGAAGTGTTAACTTTTGTTTTCTGATGGATTGGTGTAGAGTTGTTATTATTTATTCCACAAGTGTTTGACAAAATCTTCTGTGAAGCCATCTGGGTGTTAATATATCTTTGTGGGAAAACTTAAAAGTATGGCTTCAATTACTTTCTTAGCTGTGGAGCCGTTCAGGTTTTCTGTGTCTTCTTAAGTGAGCTTTGGTAATTTGTCTTCCAAAAAAGTTGTCAAGTGCATCTGAGACTTCAAATTTATTGGTGTGTACTATATTCTTTTAGTGTATGTATGTAAGATTTGTAATGATGCTTTCTTCATTTCTGTTTTGTGTTCATGGTTCTATATGGATATCTAACAATAGCAAAGAAATAAAAAACTGTTATGCTTCCAAATGAATCCTCAGCTGTTTTCTGTCTTTATTATTTTCTTACTTTTGCTTGCTTAGGTTTAATTTCTCTTCTTTGCTAGTGTCTTAAGTTGGAGACTGTATTAATGATTTGAGAGTTCCTTCTTTTCTAAAATACGCATTTTATAAATTTTCATCTAAGCATTGTTTTAGCTATATTCCACAAATTTTGATACTGTCTTTAGTTAATTAATTTTTGAGTCGAAGTCTCACTGTGTCACCCAGACTGGAGGACATTGACACAATTATGGCTCACCACAGCCTCAGCCTCCTGGACTCAGGCCATCCTTCTCATCCTCCTGGCCTCAGGCCATCCGTCAGCCTCCCAGGTAGCTGGACTGTAGGTTCAAGCCATCAAATTAGCTTGGCTAATTTTTAATTTTTTGTAGAGATGAGATCTTGCTATGTTGCCAAGCTGGTCTTGAACTGCTAGGCTCAAACAATCCTCCCACCTTGGCCTCTCAGAATGCTGGGATTATAGGTGTGAAGCACCATGCCTGGCCAATTCTGTGTGTATATTTAATTTAAAATACTTTCTAATTTCCTCTTTATTACCTAGAGGTGTGTTGTTTAATTTTCAAACATTTGTGGATTTTTTTTCACATCCTTCTGTTGTTGATTTCTACTAAAATTCGTTAAATTTAGAGAAAATCATTTGTATGATTTTAATCGTTTTAACTTTTTAAAGATTTATTTTATGGTCTAAAATATATATACTGCCTTGGTGAATGTATGTGATGTTTATTCTGCTGCCATTGAATCGACATTGAATTGATATTTTACAAATATCATTTAGGTTAAGTTAGTCCTGAGTGAATTTTGAATGATGTTAGAATTAGCCAGAGAAGAAAAGGTGAGAATGGACACAGAAGTATGATATTAGAACATAATCCCTTTGCTTTTAGTTGAGGAAACTAGGGAACTTAGTGATGATACAGCTTATCCAAAGTCACATACTTGTTCCAGAGCTACAAACGCAGTCCAAGTTTCCTAAAGTCTTTAGAGTTAATCAGAATCCTCCCCCACCGGCCCAGAAGTCATGCACTAAACTGGGCTTGAATTGGATTTTGATGACAAAGAGGCAGGGTTGGTTGGAAATAGCTCTGTTTAAGGTAGGAATTTGGAGAGTTTGCCGATACTGCTTACATGGGCCATGTAGCATCCTAATTTATATGTAATGGCTGAAATTCTTGTGCTTAGTTTAAGTGGTCAGAACTTTGTGTTAATAACAACAGCCATTGTATACTCCTTCAGTGTTTGGGTGTCTTTTACATTCACACATGACCCGGGATCATTTGAAGACCACGTGAGCAGCAAGTATTGATATTTTCCTCAGTGTTTAAGTGAGAAACCAGAGGCTCAGTGAGATTTTGTGATTTGCTGGAGATCACACAGTGATTGATGGATTTAGGCTTTTACTTCTTCCATGACTTAGACTATATTTATTATTCATTTCCCTAGTCAGCTGTGTGCAAGGTATTATAAAAAGTGTGCAAGGCTGTGTGTGGTGCCTCATGCCTGTAATCCCAGCACTTTGGGAGACGGAGACAAGAGGATTGCCTGAGTCCAGGAATTCAAGACCAGCCTGGGCAACTTGGCAAGACCTCGCCTCTACAATAAATCAGAAAATTAGCTGGGTGTGGTGGCCTGTGCCTGTTGTTCCAGCTACTTGGAAGGCTGAGGCAGAAGGATTGCCTGAGAACAGCAGGTTGAGCTGTAATAACTATGAGTGTGCCATTGCACTTCAGCCTGGGTGACAGAGTGAAACTCCAATTCAAAAAAAAAAAAAATGTGTGCTGTTTTTAGGCTGGGCACTGTGGCTCATGCCTGTAATTCCAGCACTTGGGAGGCTGAGGCAGGAGGATCGTTTCTACAAAAGAAAAAAAAAAAAAAAAAGCCAGGCATGGTGATATGTACCTGTAGTCCCAGCTACTCAGGAGGCTGAGGTGAAGGATCACCTGAATCCAGGAGGTTGAGGCCACGGTCAGTTATGATCTTGCCACTGCACTCCAGCGTGGGTGACAGAGAGACCCCAACTAAAAGATAAATAAATAAAATGCTTTTAAGAAAGTGTGCTGTTTTTAATAAAGCTATTAAAATATGTAGTTTTGGTTAGTTTAATAGAGTTGTGTATGCCGTAGTTTCTGTATTGTTGGGACATTAATCTATATATTAATGAAAAAAGGATAGTATATAATACACTTCTTATTAACATAATTTAATAGTTCTGAAATGTACATAGTAGTATACAATATAATATAGCGTTTTTGTTTTTTTTTTTTAATTTTTAAATTTGAGACAGGATCTTGCTATGTTGCCCAGGCTGGTCTTTAACTTCTGAGCTAAGTGATCTCCCACCTTAGCCTCCCAAAGTGCTGGGATTACAGGTGTGAGCCACTGTGCTCAGTTGCCTGTTTTGTTAAGCATGTTTTTCTTTTTCGTTATTAGTCAGGAACCAAAGGATTTTTCTGAGCTTTATCATTGTGTGATTTCTAATTTCTTGCTAGATTTTTTTTTTTTTTTTGAGTTGGAGTCTCACTCTGTCACCCAGGCTGGAGTACAGTGGCACACTCAACGGCCACCACAGTCTCGACCTGCTGGGCTCAGGCGGTCCTTCCACCTCAACCTTCCAAGTAGCTGGAACTACAGGCATGCGCCACTGTGCCCAACTAATTTTTTGATATTGTAAAGACAAGCTCTCGCCATGTTGCCCAGGCTGGTCTTGAACCCGTAGGCTCAGGCAATCCTCTCACCTCCATTTCTCAAAGTGCTGGGATTACAGGCATGAGCCACTGAACCTGGCTAGATTTTTTATTCAATATTTTTATGTCTACCTTTCAAAAACACTTTTAAATCTCATCCCATTCTATCTTTATGGCACTCCTGTGAGATAGAATAGGGAGTGTTTTCCAGTTTTGGCTGATGAAGGAATTAAAGCATGCCCCCTTACCATTGTTAAATTACTGTATGTTAGGGAGTGTGCTGGGCACCAGGGCTGTAAAGATAAACAAGTCAGAGTTCTGAAAATCTCTATAAAGCAGTTGAAGTTGAAATCAGAACCCAGATCACTTGCTTCTTAGCCCCATATCTTTTCAAGTACTAGGACTCATTAGAAGTACTACTAATTTAATGCCCATCTTCATGACATTTGTACTTGAGAACTTTCATTCTGGATTCGTTCCTGCTCAGACTCTCCCCCTCCCTTACTTTTATGGTATGTATATTTCTTTCCTTTTTTTTTTTTTTCAAGTTGGAGTCTCACTCTGTCGCTCAGGCTAGAATACAGTGGCATGCTCACGGCCACCGCAGCCTCAACCTACTGGGCTCAGGTGATCCTTCTACCTTAGCCTTACAAGTAGCTGGATCTACAGGTGTGTGCCACCACACATGGCTAATTTTTTGATTTATTGTACAGATGAGTTCTTACCAAGTTGCCCAGTCTAGTCTCCAACCCGTGGACTCAGGCAATCCTCTCACCTCCTTCACCTCCCAAAGTGCTGGGATTATAGACATGAGCCACTGCGCCCAGCCCTGTATATTTATTTCTTCATATTTTGAAAAATCTTGCAAAGCAGAGAGAAGAGAATAAAAAAATTACCATAATCTTGCTCACTGTGATCATTGTTAACCTTTTGGTGAATATAATTTTAATCGTTTTTCCCCAGGCATATATTTGCATAAATATTTTATGTTTATAAAGTTTGAGGTTCTTTTAAATCTTGAAATTGATTTTATAATACTTTCTTTTTTCTCTTCTAAGATAAAAACTTCTTGATTGATTTATAGTTTTATAAATTCATGATTGCAGACTCATCTTTTGGTCTTGTGTCAGTTTAGTAAGTGATGTAGGTAAGCAGGGAGTACATGATGAAGTTGGCTTTTGCGATAGAAGTAGGAGAGAAGGAAGTCAGGTGAATGTTCCCAGAATATTCTGCTGGTTTTGGCTGTTACATCTCTAACTGGAGAAAGAAGAAAAATGCTCTGTGCTGGCAGTCCTTCTTGTCTTTCCTCCCTGGAACCCTCACTTTAAGTCTTCATGGCATTTTGTTTTTTAAAAGCTACAACTCTTCCTGCTGAAGTAACTACATCTTTTTTATATTTCACAGTTGGGCATATTATACTATTTTGAGTTATTTTAGAGCTCAGTTCTTCAATTTAAAGTTTTATTCCTCCCATCTTTTAGGTGAAATTTAATTTGTGGGGCAACCCTCTCAGGTCCTTTCCCACTGTGGGAGCTTTTCTGTCCTCTTAATAAATCCTGCTTTTAAAAAAATAAATTTAATTTGGGGTGGGCACTGACTAGAAGGTCATATCATCTGAAAGAGAGCGGTATGTGGGCAATAATTAAGTAACTATTTAAGACTTTAGGGAATCAATCTTTTATTTTTTTCCCTAGGGATTTATATTTTTTAAAGTACTCTTATAGACTTACTAAATTGTGTTTTCTTTGAGATCAGAGAATGTATAGTATGCTTCTAAATCCTCTATCCTTCATGAGTAAAATAGCCTTTCCCTAACAACCTCAAGAAATGCTTGTGGAAAATGTGTGAATAATGGTGCCTGTGATCGCTTGTAATGGTTGTGAGGCTTTTGGCTGAAGCAAGAAATGCTCACTTGATTACCTTGTCTTTTTTTTTTTTTAGTCGGAGTCTCACTCTGTCGCCCAGGCTGGAGTGCAGTGGCACGCTCATGGCCACTGTAGCCTCAACCCTCTGGGCTCAGGTGATCCTTCTGCCTCAGCCTTCCAAGTAGCTAGAACTGCAGATGCGTGCCACCATGCCCGGCTAATTTCCTGTAGAGATGAGGGCTTGCCATGTTGCCCAGGCTGGTCTCGAACCCCTGAGTCAGGCAATCCTCTCGCCTCCGCCTCCCAAAGTGCTGTGATTATAGGTGTGTGCCACCATTCCTGGATGATTACCTGGTCTTTTGATAAGTGATTTTTTTTCTGCTAGTTCGTTTCAGTATAGTCAGTCTATGTCTCAGCATTGATGGAAGTCTTTTTGTAACTGTCATTCTCTGGTCGTAGTAAGACCTGATTGAAATAAGAAGAACTAACTGTGTGTTTCCCTCCTCTCTTAGATTCATGCCCGCAACCAAAATGAAATCATTTTTGGGCTAAATGACGGCTACTATGGTGCTCCATTTGAACATAAGGTAAGAGGATTTCCCCTAATGTTATGAGTTTTGTTTAGTCCAGGTGTGCCTTGCAGGTGGACAGGGTGGATTTAATCCTGAAAAGCTCTGTGTAAATAGAATCGTGTTTTAAGTATCATTGTAAGCTTGTTCAGTGTGGCTTAGGGTGAATGCTTTTGAAAGTGAAAACTCATTTTGTAAGGCATATAACCACCCAGTTCATCTTTTCTAAATCCAGATTATATTAATTTTTCTAAAGGAAATCTAGAACTAGCTGTTTTTTCTTATTCTACATAATTCTTTGGAGATTAAGAAGGGATGGTGGATTTTGATTAAATGCAATACAATTTTATTAACTGCTTCAGCTATCTTTTATAACTTTCAATAAATTTAAGAAACCATGAGTCAAATTGTTTTACATCAGCACTGTCCCTTTATCTAAAGGTGATTAGAGAAAGGAAAGGGAAGAAATTTCATATTTACCATCTCTGGTACTATGTTGGGAGAGTCACATCAGCCACAAACCAATGTGGTAAATTTTATCCCTTCATTTTATAGATAAGGAAACAGGTTGTGAGAGATGAACTTCATAGACTCATATATCTGGAAAGTAACTAAACTGAGATTTCAGGTTGCCTGCCTTGAAAACCTATGCTCTTTCTACTCTGTGAGGGTGTTTTACCTATGAAATTCTGAAGCCTGTATGTTATTTGTTCTTAATGATCATGCTGCTTCATAATTCTTGGTTGTCTGAAATGCTTTCCTTAGAATACTCCATTCACTCAACAATATTCTGTTGAGTACCTGCCGTGTGTACGGTACTTTGAGCACTAGAATACAGTGGTGAGCAGATGGATATTTTTCTGCTGTTGGGGAATGTATGCAAGAGACAACACTGATAAAGTAATCTAACAGATAAACATGTAAATACAAATGGTGGTAAGTCTGTAAAAGCATGTAATGTGGCCCTGGCTTATCCTAGAGGCTATAAAAGCAAGTAATTCTCTGTAAAAGCTTATAATGGGACCTCACCTATTGTAGGGGTTCAAGAAAGGTCTTCTTGGGAACTTGGTTTTGAAAGCAGCACTCCAGACGATGAATTTAGGTGAATTCTGTGAAGGGGTTGGGGTCTGAATAGAGGATTATTCAGGCAGAGGAGATTAACATGCTGGAAGGCCATGAAGTGGAAGGGAACATGGTGAGTTTTAGGAACTGAAGGATGGTCAGAGTAGTGAGGGGGAGTGATACCAGGTGAGACTGGAGGGCTAGGCAGGGACCATAGCATCCAGAACTTTTAAAGGACTATGCCCTAAGAACAGGCGATTGTGTGGAAGGCATTTTATCATGGCAGTGCTATAATCAGATTTGTGTTTTAATAGTTTCACTCAGGCTGCAGTAAGGACTGATTGTATAGGAGGTGGGAATGTATGGGGGAGGTCAGTAAGGAGAATCTTGCAGTGGGTCAGATAAGAGATGTGACTCTTTGAGACAGGATTGTGGTAGATCAGAGAGAAGATAGATTTAAGAAAGTTTTAGGAGATAAAATCATTAGGACTTGCTAAAGGCTTGAATTTAAGGCATAAGACAAAAGGAGGTGTTAAGGATGACTTCTGGGTTTCTGCCTTGGAGGAGGTGACTGGACGGATAAAGGTGTCAGGCACTGAGAAAACTAAGGGACACTGGAGAAAGAACAGGTTTGGTGGTGGCAGATTATGAGTTGTGATTTGATCATGTGGCTTTTGAGATGCCGTTGAGACATCCATGTGCAGACACGGTAAGCAGGCGTTTGGGTATGTGAGTCTGGAGTTCAGAAGAGAGAACTGGGTTAGGCATATAAATGTGGGACCAAGGACAAGTAGTCATTGAAATCGTGAGTGCAGATGAGGTAGATGAGGAACAGGCAGGGCAGGAAGACGGGGACCGAGTAACCAAGCTTTGAGGACCTCCAACCTTGATAGGCAGATAGAGAAGGGGTATCAGAGGTGAATGAGAAGGTGTGGCCACAGGAAAAGGGAAGAGACAGTCAGGTTTCATGCAGAATCTCAGAGTCCAAAGAAAGAGAGGTTTTTGTTGTTGATTTTTTTTTGTTTGTTTGCCTTTTTATTCATTTGTTTTTTTAAAGGGAGGGAGTGATCAAATAAGATGAGGACGGAGAATTGGATTTAACTAATGGAAGTTATTCTAGGCAACTTCTTCAAAATTCACTTCAAACTCTGATAGGCTTTTTGTTTTGTTTTGAGTGGAAGTCTCACTCTGTCGCCCAAACTGGAGAGCAATGGCACGCTCAAGGCTACCGCAACCTCTATCTGCTGGGCTCAGGCAATTCTTCCGCCTCAGCCTTCCAAGTAGCTGGAATTACAGGCATGTGCCATCACACCCAGATAATTTTGTGATTTATTGCAGGAATGAGGTCTCACCAAGTTGCCCAGGCTGGTCTCAAACCCCTGGGCTCAGGCAATCCTCTCACTTTGGCCTCCCAAAGTGCTGGGATAATAGGTATGAGCCCCCACTCCCAGCTGCTTTTTTTCTTTATTTTAAGGCTCTCATCTTCTGAGTTTCTATGGTATATCAGCATCCTGTGTATACCTTTGATATAAGATATACCATTTGTAGCTGGGCTTATCTTTCTAGTCTAAACTTTTAAAGGATATATTTCCATATGTGATATTGAATTCACAGTACCTGCCACAGTTCTTGGGACTTGCTATTTGCTTAGTAAAAATGTTCGTGATTTAATGAGAGAATTGTGAGGCTGCTACTGCTGCTGTTGTAATGTCTTACTTACATGGTTAGCTGTCCTGACACTGTTGAGGCGTGAAGTTTCACCTGCAACTGTTAACTAGCACAGTGTGTGGCACATGTAAGAATGCAATTAACAGCTAATATCTGTTGAGCATTACTATATATCAAACATTGTTTATAAGAATTTTGCATCTGTTGTATATTTAATCCCCCTAGAACCATATAGCCAGAGACTAATAGTTGTTGAGGCTTGAGGTAAGCCAATAACTGATCCTCCTTTCTTCTTCTCCTGAGTTTGGAGCAAGTTCAGAAATAAACTGGGTGGTAGATAAATGGAGATCAGAATGTTGGCTTTATTACTGATAAGTCTGATTGGCAAGTGTGACTTAAATTCTATGATTAAATGAGCTTGCTATGACTAAAATGACTGTGTATTGTTGCCTCCAAATGGAACCTCTCCCCAAATATAATAAAGCAAAGGAAACCAAGGTCTTCCCCTTATAGGAATGAAGCCAGATCCTCTAAGCCAAAAGCAGCGCTTGTGTCTGTGCTATAGACAGGCTATTTCTGATGGGAGGGAGGCTAGGAAGAACTACACCGTCAAGCTCAGCAATCAGGTTATTGGCTGATCTCTGAGAGTAGTGAGTGAAGGGTATGAAGTAACTGGAAATGCTCCTTTCATGACCTTCCCTCCTGGGAAATGGGGTAAAACATATTGCTTCTGTGTGGAAGCGTGGGAATGCAGAATAAGTGTTTCCCTGTAACAATAAATAGCTAATAGTTAATGAGCACGTATGTGCCAGGAGCTCTTCTAAACACTTTACATATCTTACCTAGGCAGGGGGTCCAACAGACCCAAGGTTTCTGTTTCTGCCCACTTCTTACCTCATTTAAGCTTCACAATCATCCTTTTATAGAAGAGAAAGCTGGCACAGAGAAGTTAAGTAACTTTCCTGAGATTACATGACTGCTAAGTAGCAGAGCTGGGATTCAAAACTAGGTGGTCAATACATGTTTATTGATTATATGCTTGTAATAAGTGGGACATTTTATTCTGTCGTCCTTCAGTTAGTGAGCTTTGTTAATTTATAAGTCTTGCTTATCTTGTCCCTTTGCAGCTTTCAAATGAACACCTGACATAGGCTGGACCTTAGAAAAATATTTTTTTTGTCTTTTTAAAGAAAGTCACAAGCAGCATTTCCAGTCAAGATGACATTGCAAGTACACATTTAGATACCACCAACCAAAACCATGATTGATGAAATCAGAGAAATTTAAAGAGGCATCCCTTGCTAAAACAAACACAAAACAAGGTAATAAACAGAAACACAAAGAAGTGGGCAGAAACAGAAACCTTGGGTCTGTTGGACCCCCTGCCTAGAAGTAGGCAGAAGGATGGACCCCTCAGAGCAAAATAAGTATGGGATGAACACTGAAAACTGTGGGACCTGCCTGATGACAAAAGGAGGCTGAGGAAAGACAGCTTAGAGAAACCACAGAATTTGAAGAGTAGCCTTAGAAGGGGAAATTTTGAAAGCTACCAGAGAGAGGAAATACTGCTATGAATTAGACTGACAGCAGACTTTGTATCAGCAACAGTAGATGCCAAAAGAAAGATATCTTCAATGTGCTGTTAATCATTAATGCATTAATTCTATTTCTAGTAAACTTTCAGTCAGCAGTGAGATGAGAGAGAGTGCTTTTAAAACAGATCAACGAATTAATTATTTTTAGAGGCAGGATTTTGCTCTGTCACCCAGGAGTGCAGTGGTGTGATCATAGCTCAGCAGTTTCCAACTATAGTGATCCTCCTGCCTTAGCCTCCTGAGTTGCTAGGATTTTAGGTGTGAGACTTCATGCCTGGCAGAGATAGCTTTAGATATACAAACATTGAGAGTTTGCTACCTACCAATCATTTACCCATAGCGAATATGCAAATAGAAGATGATGCTAATTGAGGATATAGGATGGAAGAAAACAGTAAGGGGTATAAAAATGGTTCGAGCATGAGTGACTTTAATGAACTACTTACTGACTATAAGCTAACAGACAAAAGCCAGTATTTGATAAATGTGTGTGTCTTAAGGTAAAACAGACTAGGCCATTGTTATTCAAAGTATAGTCTGTGGACTTTTGCTTGTCTGGAAACTGTCTGTGACCAGTCTGTGGTGACAAAACATAAGAGTAAAAGTTTCAGTATTTTTATAACAAATTGCTATTATTTTGACTTTTTATTGTATTTTATGTAATTATCAGATCACAATGGATTGAAGCAAATTCTGTTGAGTTTTTAGGAACCTAAAATCTCTCAACTCTGTGCTACAGTAAACCAACTATTATACTAAATGGATAAGTAGTTCATTCTCACTTTCAGAAATGTATTTGGATACTACTTAATACATTGAAAATCTTTCACTAAAATAAACATCTGGATTTTAATTCTTTGTTCAGTAACCTCTCCTGGCATTATTAGGGAGTGATATGTTCTTGTTAATTTTATGTAGCAATGTTTCATTTTATTGGCTTTCACATGTAGCAGTCTGAAGTATCTAACAGCATTGTGAACAAAAAAGATAATTAAGTGATGATGCAAATCTTCATCTTAGTTGTAAAAGTGATTCATGATTTTTTTTTTCTGTGAAAAGTTATCAAGCAACTGCTACACACCTTTTATTAAACGAGGTTCTGTGGGATACAAAAGTGTCAAATGAATTTTTATTTTTGTTGAGGAGATAAGATAACAAAACAGGAGATCTGCAGTTTACAAATGGATTTAGTTTGAAAATTCTTTTTGATGTCAGTTGTTTGGGTCTTGCAGATGATCCAGGTGAATTATAGTGGAACCTTAAATGCTTTGAAGAGCACTTTAGGAGGAGGCCTTAATGTTTGAGGACTGTGGAGGACAAAGAGAAACACAGTTAGAGATTGAAGCTATGGATGGTGGTTGGTGAATAGGGCAGTGGCCTGGAGAGGTGTTTTTCTGGATGGGTTTAACTGCCAGGATGGTACCCAGGGAAGGGTGGGGAATACAAGGCTGTTGCTCCAGTTCTCATGTAAGATATCTTTACCTGAATTTCCTTTAGGTGGCCACTCTTCTTTTGGGGGGACTGCTGGCAGCTACTTTGGGTAAATGCAAAAGCCGGGTGGTTGGAAATACGGGTTTTGGAGTCAGATTGATGTGGGTTTAATTCTAGGCCCAACTAGAAGCTACTACCCAATAAATGGAAACGACTACTCACTAGGGTCTAAACTGTATGATTAGAGGAATTATGTCTCCAGTACTTACCAGTGTGTATCAGCATTGTATCCCAAGCACAGTGCCTGGTATGTAGTAGGTGCTTAGTAAAATTCTGTTAATGATTATAGATGAATGCTTGCTGTGTTCAAGACTATCATAGCAGTAACCAAGAATAGAAATCTTGAGGAGATGGAATTTCTCCTACCGTGTTTTTACCCACAGCATCAACTTTTGGTATTTATTTCTATGTAGCTCATGCTGTCATAATAATTCTAACTATTGTGTTATTGACAAAGCACAAATGCATTAGACTAGTAAGAATTCTTTTCTCAAAGGAGAAACTATGACAGCAATATCTTTAGAGTCCAACAGATGGCAGTGCTTTCTCATGTTAATGAAAAAAACTTAGAGCTGGAATAGACTCCAAGTAAAAAGGATCTAATCTTTTTGAATGAAAGAAACTCTCAAGAGAATGAAACAGCAATTTGGTGATAAATTTCACAAAAATAACCACGTAACTTGACCATCTCAAGTACATGATCAGACTGGGATTGAAAATTTGGGGACAGCAGTAAGTTTCAGATTCTGTTTTGAAAGCCTGCCAAATGAATATTCCTCATTTTATATTTTCAAGACATGCTGTCTCTGAAAAGTAGGAGGCCTGAATTCTAATTCCAGACTTGTTCTGGTACACAACCTCTCTTAGTTTTAGGTTCCTCATCTCAAAAGTGAGAAAATAAATCATAATTAGTTGGATGACATTACAGGAAATATTAGTTATCTAGCCCAGTACCCCTTATTTCATGGATGGAGAAACTGAGGCTCAGAGGGCCTCATGACCTACTGAACATGGCATGGCAAGTTAGTTCCTTGCAATAGATGATAACTTAGACATAGCTATAATTAAATAAATATAACAAATAAATAATAAATAAAAACAAATATAATAAAAATACATACTTTCATAGATCTTTAATCTTTGAAGATTGCCTGTGAATAATTTCACTTCATTGTTATAACAACCTTGGGGGAAGGTAGGACAATTATTATTACCGTTATTTACTCTAAAGGAAATTGAGTCACAGAGAGGTAAAGTGATTTACTTTCACTCTGTAATTTAGTCATTTCTTTCTTTCTTTCTTTTTTTCCCCCTTTTTGAGTCAGGTTCTCACTCTGTTGCCCAGGCTGGAGTGCAGTGGCATGATCATGGCTTACAGCAGCTTCAACCTTCTGGGTTCAGACCATCTTCCTGCCTCAGGCTCCCGAGTAGCTGGGACTCCCCGAGTAGCTGGGACTCCCCGAGTAGCTGGGACTACAGATGTGCACCACCACACCTCGCTAATTTTTTGATTTTGTAGAGACAAGGTCTCACTATGTTGCTTAGGCTGGTCTCAAGCTCCTGGTCTCAAGTAATCCTCCCACCTTGGCCTCCCAAAGTGCTGGTATTATAGGCATGAACCACTGCCCCTGGCTGACTTAGTCATTTCTATATAGTGATTTTCTCCTTGCTCTTTAAACCCTTTAGGCATTTCTCTCTTAGTTGTCAGTTTATTATAATTTTTATAATTGTCAGTTTATTATAATTTTTTGGATGGCATATCTGTTTCTCTAGAGGGCACAAACTATATCTTAACTTAGTATCTCTGACATCAGGCTCAGTAGCGGGAATCTAATGGGTATATTATGCAAGGTCCAGCAATTAGGTTTGTGAACCATCCTAGAAAAAGTGTTACATACCTCATGGCTGAATATCACTACGGTTACCTTCAAAGTACTCCCCTTGGAAGCTGCGCACCCACACAAGTACCTATTCCAGCCATCAAAGCAATTTTGGAATTCTTTTTTTAGCGTGACCGTCAGAGTTGTCATCGTTATTTGTTGAGGTCTCACAATTCAGTTCACGAACTTCCCACCCTGCACTTACATTGGCAGCACTGTATAAATAACTGTATTGGAACACCCTCCCAACTCACCTGATCTGGTACCCAGTGACTTTTTTCTTTACCCAAAGATAAAGGAAGACATTTTGATGACATTCAGGACTTCAAGGGTAATATGATGAAGGCTCTGATGCCATTCCAGAAAAAGAGCTCCAAAATTGCTTTGACGGGTGGACGAGGTGCTGGCGTGGGTGCATAGCTCCCTAAGGGTAGCACTTCAAAGGTGACCGTAGTGATATTCAGCAATGAGGTATGTAGCACTTTTTCTAGGATGAGTTTGCAACCTTAATTGTCAAACCTTGTAGTAAGTACATGTGGAATAAATGAGTGGCCAAGATATCAGGATGAGTTAGTAGCAGAACTGAGATTGGAGCATGTCCCTCTCTCTTTGTAGACGTGTACCTTCTTCATTATGCCATGTCACCGGTGAGGAGGTGATGGCTAGAAGATTTTCATCATCTAATTTCTCTCTGAGATTTCTCCCATCATTTAAAGTCATTAACTGGGATTACATACTGTTGGAGATATCTTCTTTAACTTATGGCAACTCAGGTGGGCAAGTTGTAGTATTTTCATTTTTCATGATGAAGATGCTGAAACCCAGAAAAGTTAAGAGATTTCCATTTATTTAATTCTGTGGAACTGAGAAATTAAAAAGATGACTTTTTCCTCTTGCTAGTCATATTAGTGGATACTAGCTTGTTTCCAAAGCACGTCCCACGCAGTACACAAGCAGAACATTCAGAAGCAGGGATTAAGTGTCCCAAGTAGAGCGTATATTTTAACAACAGAGAGCTGAATATGGTATATTTTTGTCCAGATCTTTTTAGTGCATTATCAATGAAAAGCTGGAAAATCATAAATCTAGCCTGTTCCCATGCATATTCTATTCTGTTTTTCTTGCCCCTCCCTTATTGCAAAATAAAAGAAACAAAGACTGAACACATCCTCAGGGGCTGTGTGTAATAGTTGCTTGCTGTATTCTGAAACATTTAGATATCCAAACCCAGTTCAAATCCAGGGCAAAATTTTGTTTCTGAACTATTTGAGCTGGTGTGATTGTATAGTAACAGTATTATGCATGGTGGGTACAGAGCTTTCTTTTATTTTATAATTTTTTCCCATTTTCCCCCTCAGGAATACAGGGCTTTTAAAAGCTACCACTGCTGGTTTTCATTTAATGAGTGTCTACTATGAGATACTATACCAGATACTCTGTGTTTTTATTAATATTTAATCTGTGAACAATGCCATGAGGTAGTTATCATCCTCATTTAATGAGTGAAGTGCCTCGGAAGCAAACATTAAACTACTGACCCAAGATTATATAGGCAGTAAGTAGCAGGTTCATGATTCAAGTCCAGGTCTGATTCATTCAAAGGCTTGCTCTTTTAACCATTATGTTACATGGCATCTCTGCATTTCTTCCCACTTCATGTAGTGAGTGTGTCAAAGCACCAAGACTCTGTCTTTACATTTAACCAGAGATATCCACTAGTTGTGCATTGTGAGAATCAAATGAGAAAGTACACAGCAAGCACTTTGAACAGTATAAAGTGCTTTATTCTATGGACTTTGCGTGTTTATTATTATAGGGTGGGCATGCAATGCCCTTGAGGCCATCAACCCACTGAAGTCCACAAAAGTTCTACACATTAGTCACTATATTTGGCTTCCCTCTGAGTCTTTTCCCTCCTTTTCTTTTGGATCAAATTAACTTTTGACAGATGTTTGGAAAATCATCTTATCCTGTAATTCATATTTATAAATCCTGCTGCTACAGTGTGGTCCCCATTCTCTCTCTTCATTGAAGCCAGAGAATAATCTGGGAAAATGCCATGTTTCCTGTTATGAACTTGGAGGATCTTGTCCTCTTAGCACAACTTTTGAGCTTTTGAGAACTTTAATATTGGAAAATTTAAAGCCAAGCATGTTTCTTCATATAGATGTTTTAGATTCTTGAGAAGCAAACAGAAACACAGCTCTACTTGTTCTCAGAGGGGATTCTGAGTTTAAAATTTTGTTTTGTTTAAAATGTTGAAAACTTGTTTTTACTATTCTTTTTTAGGTTTGTAATGAGGGTATTTTGGCCTTTCTCTCCACAACCCTGATAGGTCAATTTCTGTTTGAACTGTTCTTCTACAAAGCTGGTAATCCATTCTCTCTCTCTCTCTCGTTTTTCTCTCTCCACTAATGCTGGTTAACATGCTATAACTGTGGCCTTCTCTTCCTTCTCCCACTTTTCTTTCTTTCACAGTTGTAGTAATCTGTGCATGCATTCTTTTCTCTTGTTAGGACTAAGGCTCCTTTGGGTAGAAGTTGTGTCGTAGTCACTTTTAAGTTTCAGGGTTTAGCATAGATTTTGCTGAGTGAATATTTTTCTATGAGTTAATGAAGTCTACTTGTGTCACACTGTTCCTATCTTTATTCTAAGGTGCCTTTTACTTAAGGGATGACTACTTCAGCAGGGTCACTTTTAATCCTCCTATCATGGAGTAGCATTGAAGGCATTTAGTCCACTTCATGCATGGAGTATGTGACAATACTTGTACTTAATTTTTGAGGATATTTTAAAACATTGAAGTGTGAACAGGAATCTCTTCATCCCTGTTGACTTGAATCATAAATAATTTTAGTTTCAGGATCTGCGTGCCTTTGCTTAATAACTCTATTTTTATTTCTTACTGTTTTCACTGTCTTAAGAGAGAGAAAAACATCCTCTGTTGTCTCCAACCTTGGGCTGGTTCTGAAGGAATATACTTATTCAGCTGAGGTTCATTGTCTAAGAAGAGGTCTCACCTTCCCTCCTAAACAACTCGGCATCTGGGCTCAGAGCCAAGGGGTGTCCAAGCCTTCATAATGTTTAACAGTTACTTGCACGATTTTACTCAGTGTAACTCGGCCGACATTTAAAAGTGTTCTTAACGTCCAAATGAACGTATACACATAGGAACACAGGCTGTTGATTCATCCAGTGGCTATTTTGGGAGTAGCCACACAAATAAATATTGTATGTTTTTCAAGTATACTCATTGCATCTAAAAATGTTCTCAGCTGGTAGGATGAACCGTTGTTTTTTCCTTGCCTGTTATGACTTCTTATTTTACCTAAGTAGAGTCATGATTGTTTGCAAAGCTCACGTATGGTTTTGAGAATAGCATATAGAACACTGGCAGGTTCTGCTGAGGAAGCGTTCGGGGAGCCTTCAAGCTGTGTCCCAGGCTTCCACTTGGCCTTTTTCTTCTCATTGTGTCAAGATGATTCCGATTCCTCCCAGATACACATCTCCAGTCTAGATTTCCGTATGTCTAGTTGTGTTCGACATGGCCCCAGCTGCTCATTTCCCTCTCTCAAAACTTCCTCCTGTGTTTCAAGGAGAGTCATGGTCCCCTTATTCAACTACATTCTCAAGTCAGAATAGAGAGTTGTCCTGAACCCCCTTCTCTGTGTTTGAATCATTATTGATGGTGGCTGCTGAATAACTACTTTTTTTCTCGTTCTTGACATTGTAGCCAGATTTAATCTGTCTAGAATGCTGATCATGTTTTCCTTTATTCAAATTCAGTAGTGTTTGCCCTCAGTAATTAATGGCTTATAAGGTCTTGCTGTTCCTTACTTCTGAACACGCCACTCTTACACTTGATCTTAGCCAAAAGGCCGAGAAGTAATGAACATGCCACTCTTAACACTCTCTGCTAAAATTTGTTCATGTCAGTTTTAGCTTAGACCCCATTTTCACAGGAAGATTGTCTGTGATACCCTCCTTAAACCCAGTTTGGATAGCCTATTTCTGTGCTCCCTTAGCACCTTTCATTGCATTTCCTTCATTACTGACCCTGATCCTATTATATTCTGATTGTCATCACTAGTATAGCTTATTACTCAAAATTCGAGTTCTCTGTGTCTTAGTGATTTCTGACCCTTTCTGCAGAGACACCTGCCATTTTCAATTTATTATCCTTCAAATGGAACTCTTAATTTTTCTTTCCAGGCCTGTTTTGCCTTCCAGTTTTTCCATGTCTTTATTAACTATTTTTTCATTTTTCCAAGTCTCAAATCTTATAGTCAGTTTTGATTTCTTTCTTTCTTTTATCTACTCTATTCAGCCAGCCACTAGACTCTTTTGAGGCCTTTGAAATAGCTCTGGTGTTCATGGCTGCTTTTTCTTTTCTTTTTTTTTTTTTTGAGTTGGAGTCTCACTTTGTCACCCAGACTGGAGTGCAGTGGCCGCTCCCGGCCACTGCGGCCTCGACCTGCTGGGCTCCGACGATCCTTCCACCTCAGCCTTCCAAGTAGCTGGAACTACAGGCGGCTAATTTTTTTGATTTATTGTAGAGATGAGGTCTTGCCAAGTTGTCCAGGCGGGTCTCGAACCCGCGGGCTCAGGCAATCCACTCACCTCAGCCTCCCAAAGTGTGGGATTACAGGCTTAGCCACTGAGCCCAGCCCATGGCTGCTTTTTCATCTCCTTTGCCATAATCTAAACTCAGACCAGTGTCCCCAAAGGGCTGGATTACTGTAGTCATTTCCTACTGTCCTGTGGCCTCTGGGATCTCTGTATCCATTGTTTTACCATTGCCTGGTTAATCTTACTAAAGCATACTTTCATTTTTTTATTCTTTTGCTTAGTAGTTATAAAGAGTAAATTCTCGTTGTCTTCTAGATGTGTCCAAATCTCTGACCTGATCTCCTTCTCTCCATCAGCCCAAATTCAGTCAGTTGTAGAGTACTTTTGGTTCTATCTCTGCTTTTCTCTCTCCTCCTTCCCCTCCTCCCCTCTTCTTACTTCTTCTGTCCCCCTCCTCCTCCTTCCTTCTCTTCCTCCTCCCCCTTCTTCCTTCTCTCTCTTCCTCTGTTGTTCTCACCATTACTATTGATGCAGTTTTGAACTCTTCTTTTCTTCTAGTTTGTGTGGATTTTTATAATAGCTTCCCAACTAGAAGTTGGACATTCTTCCTCCTCCAATTTATCACATCGGTGAATACCAGAGTACCCGTTCTTAAATGCAGCTCCGATCATTATCCTACACTGACAGAGAAACCTTGCATAAGTTCATGTAGCCTGTAGGTTGTCTTTACTATTAACATGGTGTTCAAAGCCTGCTGTGCTCTGGCCCTCCCAACCTACTTACTCAGCTGTATCTCCCACTACTTCCTTTCCAAGGTTTTAAATAATTTCCACATCATTGAAGCTAAGCAACTTGGACCACTATTTAATTTTCTCTGAATGCAACTTATGTTTTCCCACTGTCATGCTTTGGCTGAAGGTGCTCAGTCTGTGTGGGACTTGACTTCACTGCCATTCAGTTTTTCGGTTCTACTTAATCCATCCCAAATACTGCTACCCCTGCAGGCTTTGATGTTCCTGTGTCTACTAGATGAAACCTTTACCAGAAGGCAACTCCTGCAGCTTTTTTTTTTTTAAACCTTTCCTAAGGCACCTTTGTGTTATTTACTTTCCTTGGAACCTGAACTTGGTTGTGTACTTTATGAGGATGGTTAGTAGCAATTGCCTAACACTGTCTCTCTATTAGGTGTTCAGTAAATGCTGAAATGAACTCATATGTGTAATGCTGTTTGCTTCATAATCAGTTATCTATTCACTGAGTTATTTCTGTATAGCTTTTGTAGTTTTAATGAAGTTGAGGGTAGTCTTGTGACTGTTGTAGCAGCTAAAAACGCTCAAAATGTTGAGTAACATGTTTTAAAAGGCGAGTCATTCAATGAGCTAGTACAGGGTAAGCAGACTCCAGTCCAGTACGTAGTGTATAGCCTGCGACTGAGAGTGGTTTTTCCATTTTTAAAGAATTTGAAAGAAAAAACAAAGAATGTGTGACAGAGAATATTTGGACTGCAAAGCCTAAAAATATTTATTCTCTGGCCCCTAATGGAAAATGTTTGCTGACCACTGATCTAGAAATACACCTGATTTACTTGGAATTACTCCCCCTCACTGGATATTTGAAATTATCTATGAGTATTTCCTTGAACAGTTTAATAGGCACTTACCCAGACTGGTGACGACTCCCTTCCTTGAAAAAGAATTGTTAGGCCTGACTTCAGAAGAATTTTGAGTGACATGTAAATCTCCTCTGGGCTCTTTGGCACTTGGCAGTATCTCACACAGATAACCAGATACAAATGAGCCGTTTCTTTCCATTATACTCCATCGTCAGAGGTCTGTCGGGATCGAACATCTGGTGAAGTTAGATGTCATTCAGAACAAGGCTCTTAGCATATTTCAAGAATGTTAATTGCTAAGTGATGGCTGAAACAGAAGGGCTTAATACTGTCCTTAAATTGCCTTAAATGTACATGGACTCAGAAATTTAGAATTGGAAAAGGTCTTAGAGATCATCATGAACAGTATGGTTCTTAAGAACATGGGCTATGGAGCCAGACTGCATGACTCTTCTGTTTAATCCTCTCTGTGGCTCAGTTTCCTCACCTTTTAAGTGTGGATAATGATAGAGCCTATTCTGCAGGGTTTTATGAATATTCACTATGTTAACATTTAACATATTAACTTTTAGTTAACATTGACATGTAAAATATAATATTGCCTGGTGTACTGTAAATGCTTCTAAACATTATTCTTGTTTGTATTGCTGTCATTTTTATTATCATTTTTATTGTTAGTAGTCTCCTTTCACTTTATAATGAGAGAAACTGAGGCCTGGAGGAGCTAAGTTAATTTCCTCACTCATGTGATAGGCAGAGTAGATTAAAACCCGGATCCAGTCTTCAGTTGAATATTCTTTCCTTGTATAGGGTATTGCTTTGAGTTGTTTGTTGGTGGGTATGGCTGCATTTTTTTTTTTGAGTTGGAGTCTCACTCTGTCGTCCAGACTGGAGTGCAGTGGCACGCTCACGGTCACCACACCCTCGACCTTCTGGACTCCAGTGAGCCTTCTGCCTCAGCCTTCCAAGTAGCTGGAACTACAGGCATGCACTACCATGCCCAGCTAATTTTTTGATTTATTGTAGAGATGAGGTCTCGCCAAGTTGCCCGGATGGGTCTCGAACCTGATGGCTCAGGCAATTTGTTCGCCTTGGCCTCCCAAAGTGCTGGGATTACAGGCTGAGCCACTGAGCCCGGCCAGATGCATTTTTAATAGTCAGAAAATTGACAGCTTTTTGCATAACATAAGAAAACTAAGTAGAACATCATTAATCACTTCTCCTGAGAATCTTAAATCTACTTCTTGTGTTTTCTATTACATGGATTTTGTTGCTAATTTATAGGACTGTTTCCTGTCTCTGTCCTCTTTTTCCTCATCTGCCCTCAACATATATAATTTCATAGTCATTCAGCCGGGCTCGGTGGCTCAGCCTGTAATCCCGCGCCTTGGGAGGCTGAGGTGAGTGGATTGCCTGAGCCCGCGGGTTCGAGACCCGCCTGGGCAACTTGGTGAGACCTCATCTCTACAATAAATTAAAAAATTAGCC
>CAUYQG010058514.1:0-25336 GCA_963574415.1 Tarsius wallacei | reverse complement strand
GCATGTTTATTGCAGTATAGCAAAAATATGGAACCATCCATGTTGCCCATGGAAAGAGGACTGGATTAGAAAATGTGGTACACAAAGACATGGACACTAAACAGTATGATGCTAAGCAACTCCTGGGTCAATGATGAAATCAACACAGAGATTAAAAGATACTTGGAAACAAATAAAAATGAAGAAACATCTTACCAAAACCTCTGGGATGCCATGAAAGCAGTAGTAAAAGGGGAATTCATATCTTTACAAACACATATGAAGAAAATGGAAAGAACACAAGTTAACAGCCTAATAAGTCAGCTAAGGAAGCTGTAAATGAAAGACCACCAAAACCCTAATTTCAGCAGAAGAATCCAGATCACCAAAATAAAAGCCCAAATCCAGGACATTGAAGACAAAAAGGTAATACAAAAGATCAATGAAACAAAAAGCTGCATCTTTGAAAGGATAAACAAGCTAGATGATCCCCTAGCCAAACTGACCAAGAAAAAGAGACAAAAAAACAAAATAAACTCAATCAGAAACACAAAAGATGAAGTCACAACTGACCCTGAAGAAATACAAAATATTATCAGAGACTACTATGTACAATTGTATGAAAACAAACTTGAAAACATAAAGGAAATGGAGAATTTTCTGACATCACATAACCTCCCTAGGTTGAAACAAGAAGAAACTGAGACCCTAAATAAACCAATAACAATCAAGGAAATGGACTATATAATAAGAAAACTACTGAGAAAAAAAAGAGCCATGGACCAGATGACATTCCAGCAGAATTCTACAAAACATACAAGGAGGAACCGATACCAATCCTATTGAAAGTATTCCAGGTGATTGAGAAAGATGGCAATTCCCCAGATTATTTTATAAAGCTAACATCACAGTGATACCCAAGCCAGGTGAAGACCCAACAAAGAAAGAGAACTACAGACCAATAGCTTTGATGAACATAGATGCTAAAATTCTCAACAAGATCCTAGTAAACTGGATTCAACAACACATCTCAAAAATCATCCATCATGACCAAGTAGACTTCATCCCGGGGAAGGCTAGTTCAACATTCGTAAGACCATAAACATAATTAAATACATCAACAGATGTAAAAACAAAAACCACATGATAATATCATTAGATGCAGAAAAAGCTTTTGATAAAATCCAGCACCCCTTCTTGATAAAAACCCTCGAACATCTAGGCATATGTGGAACATACCTCAAAATAGTAAAAGCCATCTACAGAAACCCACAGCTAGCAGACTCCTAAATAGACAAAAATTGGAACAATTTTCACTGAAAACTGGAACAAGACAAGGATTCCCATTCTCACCCCTCCTGTTCAACATAGTTTTGGAAGTCCTGGCTAGAGCAATCAGGGAAGAAAAGGAGATCAGCAGTATCCAGATAGGAAAAGAGGAAGTCAAGTTATCTCTCATTGCAGATGACATGATTATATACCTAGAAAACCCAAGAGAATCCGCCAAAAAACTCCTGGTACTGATAAAGGACTTTAGCAAAATCTAAGGGTGTAAAATAAATGTACAAAAGACAACCAAATTTCTATACTCCAATAATGAACAAACAGAAACCCAAATAAAAAGCACAATTCCATTTACAATAGCCACAAAAAAAATGAAATACTTTGAGATCTTCCTAATCAGAGACATAAAACACATTTACAATGAAAACTACAAAACACTGCTCAAAGAAACCAAATATTTTTATTCCATGCTCATGGATTGGAAGAACCAACATGTTAATATGTCCATTTTACCTAAGGCAATCTACAGATTTAATGCAATACCCATCAAATTACCAGCAGCATTCTTCTCAGACCTAGAAAAAAACAATACAGGAATTCATATGGAAACATAAATGACCAAGAATAGCCAAAACAAACCTCAGGAAAAAAAAAAAAAAAAAAAAAGCAGAAGGTATCATATTCCCAGACTTTGAACTATACTATAAAGCTACAATAATCAAAACAGCCTGGTATTGGTACAAGAACAGGCATATAGACCAACGGAATAGAACTGAGATTCCAGAACCAAAACCTTAATATCTCAACCAACTCATCTTTGGCAAAGCCTCCACCACCCACTACTGGGAAGAGGAGAACCTATTCAGGAAATGGTGCTGGGAAAATTGGCTGACCACATGCAAAAGATTGAAACAGGACCCCTACTATCCCTATATACAAAAATTAATTCTAAATCGATCACAGCTAAATGTAAAACCTCAAACTGTAAGAACCTCAGAAAATACAGGAGACACTTTTATGGAAGTTAGAGCAGGCAACCAATTCCTGATCAAAACTCGAAGTGCCCAGGCCATAAGGGATAAAATAGACAAGTGGGACCTCATTAAACTGATAAGCTTCTGCAAAACCAAAGAAACCATCAAGAGAACAGGGAGACAGCCCACAGACTGGGAAAAAATATTTGCCAACACCATGTCTGACAAAGGCCTAACATCAAGGATCTAGAAGGAACTCAAACATGCTGAAAAGAAAAAAACAAACAGCCCCAATACAAAGTGGACAAAAGATATGAATAGACACTTCTCAAAAAAAGACATACAAGCAGCCAACAGACACATGAAAAAATGTTCAGCCTCACTAGTCATCAAGGCAGTCAAACTAAAACTACACTGAGATACCACCTAACTCCAATCAGAATGGTCATCATCAATAACTCAAAAAATAACAGATGCTGGAGAGGATGTGGTGAAAAGGGAACACTCTACACTGTTGGTGGGAGTCTAAACTAGTATAGCCTCTGTGGAAATCAGTGTGACAATTCCTAAAACTTCTAAAAATTGACATTCCATGTGATCCCACAATCCCTCTACTGGGAATATACCTGGAAGAACTCAGGTCACTCTATAAAAAAGATACCTGCACACGTATGATTATCGCAGCATTGTTCACAATAGCAAGAACATGGAACCAACAGTGCTGCCCATCAAAAGAGGACTGGATTAAAAAATGTGGTACATATATACAATGGAATATTATTCAGTCATAAAGAAGAACAAAATCATGAACTTCGCAGCAACATGGATGGAATTAGAGCTTACAAAACTGAGTGATCTCTTACAGAAACAAAGAGCTGAGTATCACGTGTTCTCACTCATAAGTGGACCTTGAACAACTACCATATTACTGTAGAAAAGGGTTTGAAAGTAGCGGGAAACTGCAGGGAGGGGGTGAGGGGTGGTTGACTGGGACTGACAGTAGTCAATATCGGCCTGGAGAATGGGGGACACACCGCATCAATAAGGATACTTGCACAATTAACATTTGTATACCTAACCCTGAATTGTATCCCACAATTTCAAAATAAAAATTAAAAGAGAAAAAATGTGGTACATATACATGATGGAATATTATGCAGCCATACAGACGGACCACATTCTGAACTTCACAGCAACTTGGGTGGACCTAGAGTCTATAATACTGAGTTTTCTATCACAGAAACAAAAACTGAGTATCACATGTTCTCACTCATAAGCAGACCTTGAGCAGTTATCATAATACTAAGAGAAAGGGATTGGCAATAGTGGGAAACTGCCAGGGGGTGGGGGGTGGGATTGGCAGATAAAGGACACTACCAGAAGAAGGAGGGCAGACCTCATCAATAAGGACACCTGCATAATGACCATATGTATACATGACCACATTTTTAAAATTAAAAAATTAATTTAAAAAAGATGACAAAGAAAATGTGATGATAAAAAAATAAATAAAAATGCTAGGGAATCTAATAGGTGATTTTACCAAAGTCTAAGAATAAAATAACTATTATTTCTATTTTTACAATAGACCATGGGAAATTAAGATATATAATTCCTTAAAATAATATTATTTTTTATTTCAGGTTAGCCTATCCTTTTTTTCTCAGTATATGTCATTGACAATTAGATATTGTGAAGCGATATGCAGCCTTTATTTCTGAGTCACTTTGTTTTTCTTTAAATACAGAACAGTGAAGAATAGTGACAATTTATATATTCATAGAATAGTTTCAAGTTACAAAAAAAAACCTTGGATGTACTTTTACTATTTTCACTTAAAAAAAAATTAGTATATAGTCGGGCTCGGTGGCTCAGCCTGTAATCCCGCGCCTTGGGAGACTGAGGTGAGTGGATTGCCTGAGCCCGCGGGTTCGAGACCCTCCTGGGCAACTTGGTGAGCCCTCATCTCTACAATAAAAAAAAAAAAAAATAGCTGGGTGTGGTAGTGCGCCCCTTTAGTTCCAGCTACTTGGAAGGCTGAGGTGGAAGGATCGCCGGAGACCAGCAGGTCGAGGCTGCAGTGGCCAGGAGCGGCCACTGCACTCCAGTCTGGGCGATAGAGTGAGACTCCAACTCAAAAAAAAAAAAAAAAAAAATTAGTATAATCTGAGGAAATTGCTTTAATAATCTTTAAAATTGAGAAATATATACAACCTCAGATCACATTTATTATCCAAGACCTTTTCACAAAATCTGGTGAAATCTTGTTTACAAAGAAAATTGTTGCTATTATAATAATTTTCAACTTCACAAAATGGGTCAAACATAAAGGAGCAGTTATAGACCAATGGATTAAGCATCACTTTTGTTATCCTTTACAAGTTGGTATGTCTTTATATTAGTCAAAATAAAATTATTCAACAGGGATATCCATCTGATATTCAACTGTTATTACAAAATAGACTATTCTGTACAAGTATTTAAAAAGAGCAAATATTAATTTTTTCAATGATTTATTTTTTAAAGCAATAGAACTACTATTTATCCAGTTCATAACCTAAACAGGTGATGACAAGAAAATAAATAATCTCTACAATTTAAGTTTAAATAGAGGGTATACAGGTAATGGCTATTGCTTCTTATCTATGGAACCCTTGTTATTGAGAACAATTTTTCTGATATATGAACAAGTATAAAATATGTCAGTAAAATAAATGCTCTGAATATAGTTTTACAGTACATAAAGTACTGAGGTTAATACTTTCAGTCCTCTAGGTAGAATATCATATAGACCAGAGAAACAACATTAAAAACTTAAATACATTAGAGCATACCAGTACCAAGTAGAAAATTACATTTTAGGATAATTTAAAATAACATAAAATCTAGGAAAATATTTAATTAATTTTGAAACATTTACATGGAAAACAAACATTTAGCAGAAAAATAAAATTAGTGGAAATATGAGTTGTGATTATAAATTGACAAAATCAGTAATTCGTAGCTGCCAGTTTCATATAATTAATCTATAGATGCAATTTCATCTAAATAAAATTTCCAATAGAAATGTGTTTTTGTTATTGCTTCTGCTGATTGGTTGTTGCTTTTTAGGGAGTGCAGAACCTGATTAGCCGATTCTAATATTTAAACGAAAAGCAAAACAGCAAACATAATTAATTCAATCCTAACAAAAAAGAACAGTTTAGAAGACTTACTCTTTGCCTTATCACTTAATGTGTGGTTCAAAATTTTACAACATAAGCATCAACAGTAACTTTTTTAGAAATGCAAAAATGCAGACTCCACCCTGGAGATATTTACTTAATATCATTATTTTAACAAGAACTCCAGGTGAAATGTATACTCACTCAATTTAAGAGGCAATACTCTTCCAGACATTAGTAGTAATCATAAAGCTAAAATGATTAGGACAGTATGATATTTGTAGAAGAATATCTGTCCAAGGACAAATAGAATAGAGGAAAGAACACAGAAACAGACATATGTCTATAAGGACACATGATGTAGAATAAAAGTGGTACTTTAGGGAAGTGAAGGCAGTGCTATCTTTTTAATATATATTATTTGTTTACCTATAACTATATAGAAAGAAAAGAGTCTTGATGCCCATTGAATATTATACCCCACCATTGGTTCCAATTCAATTTGTGTGTGGTTTTTTTTTTTTTTTTTTGAGTTGGAGTCTCACTCCGTCGCCCAGACTGGAGTGCAGTGGCCGCTCTCGGCCACCGCAGCCTCGACCTGCTGGGCTCCGGCGATCCTTCCGCCTCAGTCTTTTCCAACTAGCTGGAACTACAGGCGCGCGCTACTACGCCCCGGCTGATTTATTTATTTATTTATTTATTTATTTATTTATTTATTGTAGAGATGAGGTCTCGCCAAGTTGCCCAGGCGGGTCTCGAACCCATGGGCTCAGGCTATCCACTCACCTCAGCCTCCCAAGGCGCGGGATTACAGGCTAAGCCACCGAGCCCGGCTCAATTTGTGGTTTTAAATATGGAAGGTTCAACAATGTTTCTAAAGAATAATATAATTTTATGTGCTGCCATGACTTTTAAGAGCCACTAAAATTGAAAATTTAATTAATAAAATGGTAGAACATGTATGTGAGATGCATAACAACAAAAAATCTGATGTCTAGAATATTTAAGTAATTCAACAAATCAGTAAAAATAAAGACTAATGAAAAATGATTATGGCACTGGAGCAAGTCCCTCAAGAAAGCAGATATCTAAATGGATAGTCTATATCAAATATTGTGTTAAAATTTATAAATCATCAAGAAAATTCAAATTATTACACAGTATGATCTTGCTATATGCTCAGAATAGCTAATGTTTATAAAGACTGGCAACAATAAGTGATTTCTTCTTTTTTTCAAATTTATGTTCGTTTAACTTGTAAGTTACTCAATTTTATGTTTACTTTTTCCTCCATTCTTTCTTTTTATTTGGGTACAAATTTATCAAATAATTAAAAATAGAATTACCATTAAATACAGCAATCCCATCACTGGGTATATACCCAAAGGAAAATAAATAATTTTATCAAAAAGTCACCTGCACTTGTATGTTTATCGCAGCAGTACTCACACTAGCAAAGACATGCATTTAGCCTAGGTGCCCATGCATGGTGAATTGGATAAAGAAAATGTGGTACATATGCACCATGCAATACTACACAGCCATGAAAAAGAACAAAATCATGTTCTTTGCATAAACATGAATTCACCTGGAGGCTATTATCCAAAATGAATGAACACAAAAAGAAAACCAAATATTTCATGTACTCACTTATAAGTGGGAGCTGAACATTAGGTACACACCAAATGTCTTCTTGTCATCTTTGTCATTTGTTTCTCTTTTAAGAAATATAGCAATGGAATTCCCAAGTCCTCCTTATGAGAGAGATTTGAAAGATTCTTTTTTCAGAAAATACTTTAGCATTTTCTAATAAATGTGACCCAAGATTTATACGCCTTACTAAATTCTCTAGAAAAACATGTAAATATGTGCATCTGCATAATATATAAATTGTCAATATTAACTCAAATGGGAAAATAACACATATACCTTTTCACATTGTTTAAATAAATATTGAAAGCATTATGAAATAGAATACTATTTATTAATGATCATAAACTAAACACAAATATATGTTACAGTCTAAATTAATATAAATATAATCATGAAGAAGAAAAAAATAACGTTTTATATTATTATTTTATACAAATCCATTTATTTAAATACATACAAATACATTTTAATATCAGGAAAAATATATTATTAATAAGGCAAATCCAATTCATAATTTTATAAGGAAAGCAGGAGACTGCATTATCATAAAAATTAAATTATAGATTATCTCTAGCCCTCTAGGGTCTTTATTCAAAAGAACTTTTTAGGCCTTTCAAGAGTGCTGGTCATTTTCTCTTTCTTAACCTGGAGAGTTATTATATAATAATTTAACTCTGATCGTTTGTTAAAGTTCCTTATTGATAGTTTATTAATTTACAATTGGGATATGAATTTAACTGTGGGTTTAACAACAGAATTGCAACCTTTTCATTCCTTTACCAGAGAACCATATCTAGGAAAGTAAAAGATCTAACAGCTTGCTTTTAGAAGCATATACAAATTTATCTGTTATCACTTGTGGCAAATAATGCTGGAATTATAAATTCATGAGTCATTGTTTCATGGAAAATGTCATGTAATACATATAACTATCTGAGTATAAAATAGACATGCTTCATGACCCATCACATGTTGCAATGTAGTTACTACCCACCTTACTTAGAAATGTATATATAGGGAATCACAGGAAAAAGTCCTGGCCCTCTTCATATTTCACCTTGTGCTTATTTGCTAAGCTTAATACTGACTGACATCTTTGATCATGAGAGTCTCACTGGGAAATACAACTTGTACAATCTCAGCAAAGAGATACAAAAATCAAGCATCTTTATATGATCTCCAACTAAAACAAGCAGTTAAAAATACGTGATAACAACCATGGATATATAACGTGTGACATTAATAATATACTTAAAACTATTTGACTAGACATATTAAGTGTCTCATATTTGCAAAGTATATAAATTATCTGACAAAATATTTTATAAAATCTCAAGATCCACTTGAGATTAAAAATGTTTTACAAAAAAATTAAAGGATTGTCTTGAACCTGATAAATTTTATTTACAGCAAACTCAAAAACCAGAATGTCTACATTAACACATCTTCAATATAACTTTTGAATTTTTATACAATACAATAAACCTATAACAAGTAAATAAGTAAATATATAAATAAGAGAGATATAGATAATAGGTATTATAAAGGAAGGAAGTGAACATACTTTCCAAATAATAATATTGAGCATTTAAAAAATATGTATTTACTAAATGCTAAAAGTTAAATATGCTTGCTTTATATAAGAGCTATAAAATATTTTCAAATACTGTTTAAAAATAGAACAGCAAATAAAATATATGTATAAAATTAACCTAATAGAGAATAATGCCATTTTAATCAAAATGTGAAATTAATTTGAAAACATAAACAACATACATAAACGGAAGTACTCTATTCATGAAAATGAAACCCCAAAAGTAATGTATTATTAACATTCCAATTTTGCCATATTTCATGGAAATTGACAAGGTGATCAAAATGAGAAATAAATAAAATAAATCTAAGATATTCCTGAGAAAATCAAGAAAAGTCTGCTAGATAGAGGGATATTACAAATAATAAAATTGAAAGTATTTTTTTGGCATGGAAATAGATAAACAGATCATTGGCATAACTGTAGAAATAGCCCAGAAACAGTATCATTCAAATAATGACAAAAATCCAGTTCTTCAACTTCTAAATGTTTTTAATCAGTCACCTCAATATTCATTACTAAAAGTTTCTAATTAGTCACAAATGTATGTTATCTACAAAGGGGGGACTCGGAAAAAACTGGAATTATTTTTTGAACAGCAGGTCCCTTGTAATACAAGTTTCTCCTGCTAGGTAAGTGTTCTAGGAACTCATCAGCATCTGTGTACTGGCTAGCACTGTTGTGAGAGGCTGCATTCAGCTTCAATGGATTTTTTTGAAGATTCTTTCAACCCATTTGCCCATGTCATGATGGATGATTTACGAGCACACTTGCTCACACTGTGCTCAGTGTTCAGCAATTTTTGACCAAAAATGTCATGACCCCCATGTCCAACCCTTGTTACATATTTGATCTTGCCCCTTGCAACTTCTTTTTGTTTCCCAGATGAAAAAAGTCCTAAAACGGAAATGTTTGGCTGATGTGGAAAAGGTGAAACAAACAAAAAACAAGCAGAAGCATTAAAAGTCACCAAAATTGACAAATTCAAAAACTGTTTTGAGCCATGGAAAATCTCATCAATGGGTATATTGCATCAAAATAAGAATACTACTGAAAATGGCAGAAGTTTAAACATATAAGAATAAATACACAATTTTTTTTAATAAATAAATTTTGTGTTTTGGGGAGTCACCCTCAATATAGGGCTTTTTTGGGGAATTTGTTTTCAACTCTTTAGCTCATTAATTTTTTTCGATTGTCATATTTTTCTAGATTAAGATTAGACAAATTTAATTATATCTAGAAAAAGTTAATTTACAGTTGTGGCATATTCCTATCTACTTCCGTCTATTTTGTCAAGGATGGTAGTCCTGGACCATTCTACAAATGCTATAAACTTTTTCTGATCGCCAACTTTGTCCTTTAGTAAATGTGGAATAGTGTGTATTAAGGTATCCGTAGTCTTTCTAGTTGTGACTTTCACACAAGCATTGGGAATAACCTAAACTGGTTTAATTAATAGATATATATAATCCACAACTTAATTTTAGGATTGCCCATTTTTATTCTGTTTCTGAGGTGATTCAATACATCAAAGACAGATAAATATTTTTACACATATACTATAAATGGAATTCCTGCTCACTGTAAGTAGATTCAGTCAAACATAAATATGTAGTCCCAGCTATTCAGGCGGCTGAGGTAGGAGAATCGCTTGAGCCCAGGAGTTTGAGATTACGGTGAGCTATGATTAGACCACTGCACTCCAGTCGCTTGAGCCCAGGAGTTTGAGATTACGGTGAGCTATGATCAGACCACTGCACTCCAGTGTGGGCAACAGAGCTAGATGCCAACTCAAAAAAAAAGTTTTGATAAAATAAAATAATAGAAATCTTTCTGAAAAAAAAAAAGCCACAAAATGCTCCATGTTATATGATTCATTTTTTTGAAATGTCTCAAAAAGGCAAATTTATAAAAACAGCAAGCAGGCTAGTGGTTGCCCAGGGCTGGGCAAGGTGAGGTGATAGGTATGTTATAAACCTGGATTGTGGGAAGGATGCACAAATCTGTAAACTGACTGAAAGTCACTGAATGGCACATTTACAACAGCTGTACTTCATGGTGTGTAAATCATACCTCAATAAAGCTCTTTTTAAAAAGGAAAAAGTCTACATAACCTCAGTGGAATAAAATTGAAAATCTTGATCCTTCAGAGAAGTGTGTCAATTAAAATATACAACTGGTTAGACAACAAAAGAGACCTAAGATTATAGTGGATTTTTATATAAGACAACCTTGCTTGGAAGACAATAACAACATTCAGCTGTTCTCTCTGGCCACTAATTAACAAACTTTGCATCTGCTCCTCCAGGAGTTCTACAAAAGTGGTGATATTGGTAATGTCCGCGAGGGCCTAGTGGAGACTGATGTTCTTAAACTCCACATGATGGTCACTTTTGCTCTTCTGAGTATAAACACTGAAGTAAAACCTGTTGAAATGCATGGAGAGCTTTGACTGAAGCTCTTCCTGTGCACAAAGTAGGCTTATATATTACTAATGTGTTTGTCAAAGACGTTTGTTTCAGCAGTGTGGCTGGTAACAGCAAAAAATGACCCACCAATGATATCAGCTGGCTTCACTAGACAGGTGATTATCCTGAGTCATCTAGGCCAAATCTATCTTTGTCTTGTACTCACATTGCTTGCAAGTTTGCTGAGCTGAAGAAGATGAATTGCCATTCCGATAAGAAACCAACTGGTGTCCTCAAATTATTGAAATCTTCTGATAGTGCCATCTTTGATGTGGTTCGTGGAAAACCCAAGTGTGTTGAGAATTTCTCTGAGTATCCTCAAGTTATTTTGCTGTTTGTAATATGAGACAGACAATTACTATGGACATCATCAAAGTGTGTAACAAAAGGTAGCTGGAGCTGTTAAGGTCACCAAGTCTGCCAAGAAAGCTCAGACAGCTAAATGAATATTACCTACAACACTTGCCACCCAGGTTTAAACAGTGTCAAAGAACATCACAGCTCAGTTGATCATTGAGCTTTAAGGTAAAAACCTGATTAATAATACAAAGCATGGTAAAGCCTTTAAAAAAAAAGGAGAAAACTTTCTGAAACATTTGTATGTATGTATATCTGTGTGTGTAAGAGAAAAAAAGAGTAGTTTTAAGTTATCAGCTTTTAAAATAAGTTATTTCAAAAAGAACTGACAAAAAATGTCACAGAATTTTGAAACCCATCAAAAACAAGTTTAATGAGAGAAAAAAATCCCTTACCCTGAATAAGCCGACCTTCATCCCACCACAGTTGCACACTTAATGACTCCTGTCTCCTCTCTTTGAGTGAGGAACATTCCCACCATTGGCTTTATCTTCTAGTTGATCATGGCTTTATATCTACACTTTAGTGGAAGACAAAATAAGTAGAGGAGTAGAGGAAACAGATGACTTGTTACCTAATGTACTTGCATTTATTACTACTTTCCAATAAATAATTAAATCAATAAATCATTTTCACCATTTTGCCAGTCTCTCTGAACCATCTTCAATGCTAGCTGAGATTCAAATTTACATAAAAGACAGAAGCATCTAGCTGTTCTCCAATCTCTTCACCTTCTAACATCTACCCTCTGGGATTTTAAAAATGACTTAAAACTATTGTCGAGGTAGGAGGTAATGATAGAGATATACTAAGTTTTTTGTTTGTTTTTGTTATTTTTCTTTTCCTGAAGAGGAAACGGCGCTTTTGACATCATTTCCCTATCTGCACGTTTCTTCCCTCCATCTCTATCTTAAGGAAAGTGGTCCAGCTGAAACTACAGTACTCTTCTTTCCCCCAGGCAAACAACTGAACTGCGTATGACCTCATCATCACAATCTCACTCATTCTGCTACAGGCCATAAAGGAAGGAGAAGTAGTGAACAGCTCTGGACTCTCTTCAGCTTTACAAAATGTTCTGGATAGGCTTAATTACAGAACTAAGTAGGAAGGGCCCTGAAACCCTTAATTCTCAGGTTATAAGTTCTGAGCTAATTCCACAACTGGAGGAAGGACTCCTGGGACTCAGGGCAGGTCCCTTATGTCCTTGGGCTATACTTCTCAGCAGCCTTAGAACGATATAAGGGTTCTTTACTGGCAAAAGGGAAAGTCCTTCAGAGAGAGAGAGCTGTAGAGGGCAAAGCAGGAGAGCACACAAAAGGAACTTTGGTTAATATTTTTAAGGTTCGAGGGGAAAACAAACCAACAAAAAACAGATGTAGATCTGAGAATACCCCTTCCCTACAAAAAAATAACACGCATAAAAAGCAAACAAATAAAACAAGTCCAGGATTACATTTAAATCCAGATGTAAGAGTTGGCTTCCTAAGAAACCTTATTGTAAATGTTTGAAGTCATCCAGAGTGGCCAACTCTAAAATGGGAGTTTGGAGTTGAATTGATTGCTGGCTATTGGCTTTAAAGACCCCATCATCAGTGGTAGTTGGATCTCTAATAAACTGTGGTTTTTGATGGTGCTGTACTTAATGAATTCCCATTGCTGTTGAACTCAGATGAAATACCAGTGCAAAGGAATGTACTAGAAGGTATAATGGCTCAGGATTTTGAGAATTACATAGGAATCAATAACAACAACTTTTTAGAATCCAGTGGGCTGGGCTCAGTGGCTCAGCCTGTAATCCCAGCACTTTGGGAGGCCAAGGCGAGTAGATTGCCTGAGTCAGCGGGTTCGAGACCAGCTCAGGCAACCTGGCGAGATCTCATCTCTACAATAAATCAAAAAAATTAGCCAGGTGAGGTAGCACATGCCTGTAGTTCTGGTTTGGAAGGCTGAGGTGGAAGGATTGCTGGAGCCCAGCAGGTTGACTCTGGGGTAACCATGAGCATGCCACTGCACTCCAGCCTGGGCGACAGAGCTAGACTCCCACTCAAAATAAAACAAAAAGAATCCAGTGGATGTTACTGAGTTCAATCGATGCTTTAGAAAGACTGGGGATGATTAATCTTCAAGTAAAGGCTAAGTGTAAATTCAGACTGCCTCCTTGGCAGCATGTAAAGGGACACTCATTTCCTGCAGCTGGAACCTAGAAAAATATTCAGGATCAGGATTAAGTCTTAATTATGAGAGATGCAGAGCTCCAGGGAAGGTTGTATTCTCAATCTCAGCAATATTTTAAACTAAGGTCAGGGACCTGATGGGAGGGATTGGGACTTTGAGAACTGATATGGAATTATCTTTGTCAACATACTCAGAAGTTGTCAATTCTCAGATTCTTCTAGCACTTTAGCACCTGCAGAATGTTCCAGTCTTTTGTGTTAAAGCATAAAATTCAGCACTTGCTTGAAGAAAATGCAGAGGTCTCTGTCTTGTATAAAACATGTACTCCTCTCATCATCTAATTCCACATCTCTTTCTGCCTGCAATTTTAATTATTACCATTGTATTAGTTTCCTGTGACTGCTTTACAAAATTAGGCCAATCTGTTAACTTAAAACAACAGAACTTTATTCTCACAGTTTGGGAGCCTAAAAGTCTGGAACCAGTATCAGTGGACCGAAAATAAAGTGTTGGCAGGGCTTTTGGTTCCTAATGGCATTTCTTGCTTGTGGTCTTACCACTCCAATCTCTGCTTCCACTTGTATCTTGCCTCGCCCACTTCCATTTTTATTGATTTTTCCTCTGCTCTGCTCTTACCAGGATGCATGTGATTGTACTTAGGGCTCACCCTAGCAATCAAGGATAATCTTCTCCTCTCAACATCCTGAATGCAATCACATCTGCAAAGATCCTTTTGCCTCCTAAAGTAACATTTTAAATCCCCGAGGATTAAGATTAAATATTTTTGGGTGGCCATGATTCAGCCTCCTGCCAACATTAATTCACAACACTGTATGGTATAAAAAGGAATAGGCATGGTAAAAAATTAAGGCGTATACCGTGAGTGTATAGCAAGTCTTAGCCAACAAGTACTAGTAAGAGACAGGAAAGTATGTATGTGATTGGATCATGAGATGCTGAATCAAAGTGGTGGAACACAAGGTTGAACCATTGTACCTTCTACTACATTCCTCTGCATTGATAATTCTTCTGAGTTCAACACCAACCTTAAGTTGAATTTTCTACTAAAAGAACACTTTCCCATGACACAGCAAGCATCTTATTAAATTACAGGCTTTATCTGCCCACCAAATACTTTGGATACTTTGTATTCTGGGACCATAAGATGAGTAAAAGTGTCACTATCTTAGCAAGGGTGATTATTCTGACCAACAGGAAGAGATAGGGATGATTTTACACAATGAGGGCAGGGAAAAATAGGTGTGTAACCCAGGTGACGCACTTCAGCATCTCTTAGTATTTTCTTGTCTAATTGTAACTCTCAGTATAAATGTGCAGTACTTCTGGCCATAGAAAAGCATGGTTACCAAAAGCCCAGATCACTCAAAGTGAGAGTTTGAGTCCCATTACCATATAAGAAACCACAACTGCATAGGTAATAGCTGAGAGTGAGAATTTAGAATAAATAATGAAGGAAGAAGGTGATAGGAAACAATTTTGGCCATGAAAACAACTCTAGAGCTGGCCCCGCAAGTCACTAACCTCACTCTTCTAAATTTGAACTGTGAAAGAGAGGTCCACAGGGGACACTGAGGAGCTGCTTCCTGTGCATATGTGAAGAAGTCCATTAGTACAGCACAAGGAGAATAAAATTGTAGCAAGAATATTTTCATGCTTCCTAATGCTCAGGGCTTTCAGAGCAAAAGATACAGGCAGTCTAAGTTAATGGATGGTTTAATAGAAACTCTAAAAGTAAAATAGTACTTAGAGATGTATAGGTTTATCTCTGTGGTTGCATTTCAAAATAGAATAAAATCCCAAGTCATAAACTGGAATTCCAAAGGACCGTAATAACCCAGGGACCTCTCTCAGAGAGGATTTATTTACATTAGGGAAATAAGGTTTCTCTTCCTTTCTCAGGAGGGGTGGGTGGCAGCTGTGTAGCTGCTCCCTTGTAAGATCCCCAATTCATCACTTAAGGGCCCCTCTTTGTAGTACAGACCCCTGAATGTACAGTTGCCAACTGCCCTCAATGCATTGCCTCAGGGAGTGTTGGGCATGGGAAAATGATGCTGTCATAGCTGTAAGTAATTCTGATTTCTGACCCAGAAACCTCACACTTTATTTTAGAAGAACATCAATAAATATAGAACCAGGGTTAGATTTTGGCAACCATAGAGTTGCACTGTTTAGATGTACTTTCAAAAGAACTTATTGTGAGCCAGGTAGTTGGTCAACACCCTCAGAATGCCAACATTTAGGTATTTAGCAGTGCTTATGACAAGGCTGCATTCCCCTGGGTTGCTCGTAGACAAGGAGTGAGGCTGACTATGGAACAGAGTTGGGTTTTTCTAACTGATGCAACCCTTCATGGATAAGCGCTCTCTACTTTGGGCTGTCCACCTGCTTGGTCCACAATTTCTCAAAGCTTCACTGTAGTATGATACTATTTCTACCCAATCATTTTTTCTTCTTTTCTTTTGCAGTTACAAAGCTTGTGTCAGTTTCTGTATATAGCTATACAATTTTCCCGGTACCATTTACTATACACATGGGTTTCCTTCCCCAGTGTATGTTTTTGTCTGCTTTGTCAAAGTTCAGTCGGCTGTAGATTTATTTCTAGATTTGTAGATCTATTTCTAGTTTATTTTTAGATATATTTCTAGGTTCTCTATTCTGTCCACTGGTCCATGTGTCTGCTCTTGTACTAGCACCGTGATATTTTGTTTACTACAGCCTTGTAATATAATTTGAAGTCAGGTAATGTGATGCTTCCAGCTTTGTTCTTTTTTCTTAGGATTGCTTTGGATGTTCTGGCTCTATTTTGATTCCATATGAATTTTAGGAACTCTTGTCATGTACAAAAATTAACTATAGATGGATTAAAGACTTAAATGTCAGACCTGAAACCATAAAAGCCCTAAAAACAAACATACAAACTAACAAACTCTTACCGAAAATGACCTAGGCTAATAATTTATGACTAAAATCCCAATAGCAAATACAACCAAAACAAAAATAAATAAATAGGACCTAATTCAACTAAAGAGCTTCTGCATAGAACATAATAATAATAACCAACAGAGCAAACAAGCCACCTATAGAATAGGAGAAGATATTTGCAAATTACACATCTGACAGAGGACTAATATCCAGAGTCTACAAAGAACTAAAAACAAATCAGCAAGGAAAAAGCAAATAACCGCATTGAAAAGTGGGCAAACAACATGAATAAACATCTCTCAAAATAAGATATACAAATGGCCAACAAACATATTTAAAAAATTCTCAACATCACTAGTAATCAGGGAAATGCAAAGTAGAACCACAATTAGATACCACCTTACAACAATGAGAATGACCGTTATTAAAAAATAAAAATAGATGCTTGCATGGATGTGCAGAAAAGGGAACACTTATACATTACTGTTGGGAGTGTAAATTACTACAGCCTCTGTGGAAAGAGGTATGACGATTACTCAAAAAACTAAAAATAGATCTACCATTTGATCCAGCAATCCCACTACTAGGAATCTACCCTAAGGAACAGAGGTAGTTATATTAAAAAGACACCTTCACCCACATGTTCATTGTACCACAATTCCCAATTGCAAAGATATGGAATCAATCTAAATATCCATCAACTGATCAGTGGAGAACGAAAATGTGATATATATATATGAGAACTGACAATTAAGTTTGTGAGTTTGTCACCATATACTTATGTTGGCTACACTACAAATAACATGGTAAGGTTTCATAACCTTAGGATATCAGTGTCTCACAGTTGTGTTTGTGTAGACATGTGGTGGTGTCTTACTGAGTGGCATTCATTATTCTTCTTGCATGATTTGTGTGCTGTCGTGAGAATGTTGGAACTTGATTTAGAGCAATGGAAAGACATTAAATGTCTTATTAAACTTGGCAAGAGTGGAAGTGAAATCAGGGACACGTTAGTCCAAGTTAATGAGGATAATGCCATAAAGAAAATGGCAGTGTAGAAATGGATTAAACATTTTTCTGAGAAAAAGTGTCACCAATGAAGAGAGCTCAGGATGGTCAGTAACAAACAGAACTGACAAAAGCATTGCAAAAATGTGTTGAATCATGAGTCAAAATTGTCAGCTGACTGTGAGAAGCATAGCAGATCAAATAAACATTGATACAGAAACAGGAAAATCTTAGCATGAGAAAGGTGTGTGCAAAAATAGTCCTGAATGAGGTTTTGCATCATGACAATGCACCAACTCACACAGCACTATCTGTGAGGGAGTTTTTAGCCAGTAAACAAATAACTATATTAGAACACACTTCCTGCTCAACTGATGTAACTCTGAATGATTTTTTTTAATTTAAAATACAGGAAATATTGAAAGGAAGACATGTTGATGACATTCAGGACATCAAGGGTAATATGATGACAGCTCTGATGACCATTCCAGAAAAAACGTTCCAAAATTGCTTTGATGAGTGGACCAAGTATTGGTATCAGTGTATAGTTTCCCAAAGAGATTACTTCAAAGGTAACCATAGCAAATTTCAGCAATGAGGTATGCAACACTTTCCCTAGGATGAGTATGTGAACTTGTTAGACCTCATACACCATGGAATACTATGCAGTCACAAAAAATAATAAAATTCTGTTCCTTGCAGTAACATGAATGGAGCTGGAGATCGTCTTCCCAACTGACTTAGAAACAGAAAACCAAACATCACATGTTCTCACTCATATGTGGGAGATAAACGTTCACAACAATGAAAATAATAGACACCGGAGACACCAATAAGGGGGAAGTTGAAAGGGGAGTTGATGTTCAGAAACTACTGACAGGACACAGTGTTCACTATCTGTGGAATGGGCAACCTGAGACCCAATCCCCTCCACTACACAACATGTCCACGTAGTGAATATGCAGGTTTGCTCCTAAATCTAAAATAAAATTTTTAAAAAGTTGGTATCGTGGTCAAAGACTCTGCTTACCTTCTCCTGCTCTTCAAATCTCTTCATTAGAACAAGAGTATGAGCCATCTCTCAGGAATCCTTCAGTGAACTGCAGGCTGAGCTGGGAAGGAGAAAGGCCACAGCCTCCACTGTAGACACTGAAACTCCGGAAGGACTTCTGAGATATGTGTGGATTGGTCCCTTTTTTTATTTTGTAGCTTTTTAATATAGTATAAAAATACTTTAAAAAAATACTCTTCATTGTCTAGTAGGTCTTCGTATTTGCTTCCCAGCAGAACTGAACTAACAGAGAAACAGTATGCATATAGATGGAATCCTAACCAACATACCTGTCTGGTCTTCACCTATTTCCTCTGCCATAATATAGTATGAAGAAAAATACAGATTAGGATGATCTACTGTCAACTATATTGCATTAATCCTCCCCATCCGCAAGAAGTGACCAGTACATTAGAAGTGTTATTAAGACACATGTATTCCAGAAGGTAGAAATAAAAACTTGTAAAGATTCAGGACCTTTATACATTAGTAAAAATACTAGACTTCCCATGGTTTAGGGTCTGACTATACTAAAACAACTCCTTCAAAGCAATAGACAAATTATTTCATGTTACACCTTCTAAAATAATAAATGAAAACACAAAACTCTAGTAGGTCTTTGGGTTTTGTAATCACTATGTTTCACAAGTGGTAATATTGTTTTAATTTATATACTATGTGACATGAAAGACTGAGCTTGGAGTAAGCATCAGAGAAGAAAATTATGCTGCTGATGGTCTAATGGGAAATGCAAGTTTATCCTATTATTCACCATACTATCTGGCAGACCCTGCGCTATTAGAGTTATTATCATTAATGGAAGACACTGTGTGGAAGTTGTAGCAAGTCCCAATGGGAGAATCACAACACAGAAATAAGTCATTAATAAAAACCATGCTATTTGCAAAGGAAAATTATATATCTCTCATAAAGCAGTTTCTGGCATCATAGTGAATCCTAGTGGAGATGCCTGACCACAAAAAATCTAGTGGACTTATAACCAGAATTTCCTATCATGAGCTAAGTTTTGCTATGCTCAGTAATTAAAAAGGCTAGATGGGCCAGACATCATTCCACAGTGATATAGATGTTACAAATCCAGTTCACAAGCAAGACTGTAAAATTGAAATAAACCATGTGACCAGACAGCTAGTCCTTATTTCTTTAGCATTGTTGTTGTATCAGGGCCTCCCTATGGGTTGGCATATGGTATGTGGATTGGTCAGTAGAAGCTGAGCACGCATTTTGGGTATACTGCAGCCCTACTTCAGATGAACTTGAAAGACAACAAAGAGTAAAAATATTTCTTATGGTCAGAGTTTTCGCATTACATCCTGACCTCCACTTTTTGAAAAAAAAAAGAAGCTAGAGGAAAGTATGTAACATACATGCACATGCACAAACAGAATTAGTGGCTTGACTGAACTTGTTGGTCTAGGCCTGAAATTACATATTTTGAAGACAATGGGAAGTAAAAATGTGAACAGAACTATGGTGGTGAACATGAAGTATGAAGGGTGATTTAGCTATCAAAACTGCCACCTATCCAAACTACCACCAACAGGGAGCATTCATGTGCTCTCAATATGTCACTGGTCCTTTAAGGGGATTAACGAGCTGCTTTGTTGTGGCAAAGAGATGTTACATTGCACTACTTAGGCAACAAAGGAGGTAATGGTTTATGTTAGCTGGAATCAACATATACTAAGTATAGGATTGCTTTTCCTGAATATGATTTGTTGACCAGAATCACTATTTAAGGGTTACAGAGTGTTTCATTAACCAACACAGAATCCTGAATATTACCAAATTGGATTAAGGAAAACATTTACAATGCACAATTATCAGTGGCCTGTGCTCTATGTGCTCCTTTTGGCCAAGAATGGCATTTTTGTAACAACCGCATAAATTAATTCCAAAAAATATAAAAGTACATCCAGGGAAACATGAGCACATTCTAAGCTATTTGAATCTGGAAAACTTAGATTTATGTTCTTTTATTTCCTTCAAAAATTACAGTAGTCTTTCTCTTTGTTTTGAAATCCCACCTTTAAAAAATACAGTTTAGGATTCTTTCAGACATTTATGATATTTTCATGAATTTAGAGGCAAAGATTAAGGCCTGTTGCCCTTAACCCTTGATAGATCCCCACCATCTGCCTTGGAGTTTATAAGGCAAATATCCTTAAGCTTAAAATGAGCAGGATAAGTAAGGTGGTCTTTGAGAAACACAGAGAACTTCATTCTTAAGATTTACAGTTCTCTATCTTGGTGCTATCTCTCTTGGCTCCTTTCCCAGAATTTTTTACTGTCCAAATTGATAGTCTGTCAAGTTTTTGACCTGAATATAGCGGATTCTTAGAGTTTAACTCTTTCTGCTATAGAATCAATCTCTTTTTAAATTGTATTAATCTCTACTAGGGTTTTTATAGATTTGAGGAGCTAGTTTCTTAAAGAAAAATACTGTGACCAGGCAATTTGTCTCTGTCCAGACTATGTAATGCATCATAAACAGAGCAAGAAATTGGCCACTCAAAATCTTTCTCATTAGTCATTTCTCGAGGAATTTCTCCCACATTAACTCTGCCTCTGCTAAAAGCTGTTTTAATGGAGAATATGAATCTCATAAAGCAGATTTAAGATACCAACTTCTTTCCAATTTAAGAAGAAAATTAGTCAAGTAGTTCAGAATACAAGCTTCTGGAAGATCTAGGTAGTAGATTAAGGTATAGTATCCTCTATCTTACATTTTTAATTCTATACTTTATAGAGTTAAATTAAATTTTAATCTCCACTAAAGTTTATTGCCTCCCCCCCAAAAAAAAGAAAAAGGAAAGAAGAAGAATTATTTCCAGAAACATGCGAATACATTTTAAACTATATTTAGGGGATGTTGACATTGATATTGCTAACAGCTCCAGCTCTAATTGAAGGGGAGCACCATAAAGATTTTCACTTATAGGTGATGAAATGCAAAGTGAAATAAGTTTGGCTATTGCCAATAAAACTAAACAAATTCTTGTCATATGATCTAGCACTTACACTCCTTGGTATTTACCCACATAAGATGAAAACTGATGTCCACCCACACACTTGCACATGGATGGCTATAGAGGCCTAGTCATAACATCCAAAATTTGGAAGCAATCAATATATTCTTCAATAGACTAATGAATAAAATAAACTGGTACAAATGGCAATGTAATATTATTTAGTGCTAAAAAAATGAGCTCTCACGCTTAAAACGTGTGAGGGAAACCTCTTCATATATTACTAAGTTAAAAAGCCAGTCTGAAAGACTAGATTATGTATGATTCCAACTATAGTACATGACATTCTGTAAAATGCAAAACTATGAAGACAGTAAAACAGGTTGTTGCCCAGGATTGGAAGGAAGAAATGAATGAATAGATAAACCCACAGATTTTTACAGCAGTGAGACAATTCTGGAGGATACTATAACTATGCACAAGTATGATTATACATTTGTCAAAACCCATGGAATACACATAAAAAATGTAAATTAGACTTGGGTGATAATGATCTTTCAATGCTGCGTCATCAATTGCAACAAAGGTACCATGCTGGTGTAAGATACCGATACTGGGGAAAGTTATGCATGGGTCGGAGAAGAGGGAAATACATTTGTTTTTTGCTCAGTTGGATCTGAACTTGAATCTGCTCTAAAAAATAAAACCTAAATTAATATTATAAAAATAAAATAATTGAAATAAAAAGATCATAATGAAAAGTTATTCTTAAACATATGCACACTCTCACACATGCACACACAGAATAAATCTCTCAATTAAAAATTTTAAAAGGAAAACAAAAATTAGCCTTATTTATTGCAATTATATACATATACATATGTGTATATATCATTAGTAATTAATATTTAATACAGAAACAAGTTTATTTTTCTTGTGTCAAGTTTGGAATTTCTGAATATCAGTGTCAATGCAATTATTAGTGTTGAATTTTAGGTCTTTATTGGACAATTTTCAGACTGTAAAAAAAAGCAAAAAAAATAATGTCTACTATATGTACATATTCAAAATAGTTCATTTATTTTATGTTTAATATGAATATTCAGTCATTAATTTTTTTAAATTGTGAGATATTGGAGGAGATATAGTTGCCTTACAGCTGAACTGAAAATGTTGTCTTTAAATCTGGGCCAAAAAAGACAGTGGATTTATGATATGCTTTGAAAGTCTGAAACTTCGTGAAGAAGCCTCAGAGTCAGTGTATTTAACAATAGTTTGCAACTGGCCTCACCAGTTTAACAAGCTGGACATGTTTACATTAATTTCTTGTGAATATTTTCATGGTTTACAAAAAAGGATACAGTGCATCAGTCTTTTGTTGCCCAGATCCTTTGCCTTAAATAATAGCCATGCATGAGTATGTTCCGTAAATTAGGCAGGCCATTTCAAATATACGACCTTTAGAAATTTTGCATTATTTAATTTCTCTTCTCCAGTTACATAAGTTAAGATTATTTCTGTCAATTTCCATGTTTATTAATTTATTTAATTTGGTTGGAATATAATTGCCTATGCCTTCAACCATCTATTCAACTCTCATTCTGTTATTTATTTATTTATTTTTCTCTTCCTCCTTTCCTTCTTTAGTGTGGCTTTAGCTTTATATGGCTTATACTTCTGGGGACCAGCATGATCCCAGTGCAGACACTGCAGGCACCTAATCTTAGACAGAAAAACCTAGATGAAATTCAATCTAATATACAGCTGCCTTTGTTATGGGCTGTTTTGAGTTTTCTGCTGGTTCACAAGCAATGTGTTGTCACATTTGGGTCTCTGAAGCCTCCTCTAATGATATGATCTGAAAAAAACATATGTACAGAAATGGTGCATATTTTAATTCCCTACAATTTTAACAAGACTCTTCGCTGACTTTAAAAAGAAAGGTGTCAGTGAAAGAGTGACTAGCTTTGTATTCTCACTTTACCTGATCTCATGTACTAAAATGTTAAAAGAGTGAGATAAAGGTTGACGTGTGACTCCTAGGCAAAATACCTTCATTAATTGGGAAAAACTTGATATGGAAAACTGGTTATTTATTTGACTAAGAGCTGGTACTAGAGAATAACATACAGAGTTTTGGTTAGTATATATTGTATTTGAATTTTCTATAAGAACTTCAAGTAAAAATGACAAGTAGGCATGTGAATATTCAAGTATTACTAAAACCATAACTCAACATATGCTTCCCAAGAATGTTCCATTTTGGGGGGCGGTTTCAATACATTCATGTTATAATTAGATATAAGATATATTTTTACAAAGAAAACTTTAAATGTAATATGGAATTAAGCAATCTAACTTCTTTTTTTCCTCTCATTTTCTTATTGTTTTTTGGTTTTGGTTCAACAATTCTAGGGTTATCTAAACCCCAAGCAAAGCACTGTTGCTCTGGGTAAAATCAATTGTTTTTCCTCACATTTCACTCCAATATCAGTGAAGACTAGAAATGACAATAAGGCACATACAATTTGTTTTGGAACATTTTCTTAAAGAATACAAATAAAAGTTTCTCAGCAATGGAGTGATCTTTCTAAATAATTGTTATTTATTTCTTACTTTCACTGAAATACAGTCATCCCTTGGTTCCAGAACCTTCCCTTACCATAGACACCCAAATCCACGAATGTTCAAGTCCCTTATACAAAATGGTGCAGCATTTGCATATATCCTATGCACATCTTCTTGAACATTTTAAATAATTTCTGGATTATTTATAATACTTCATACAATGTAAATTCTATGTAAATAGTTGGTATAGTGTATTGCTTAGAAAATAATGACAAGAAAAAAGCTCGTAAGACTCATTACAGACTCAATCATTCATTTAAAAAAAATGTTTAATCTGTGGTTGAATCTATGATTGTGGAAACCACAGATACAGAAGGTCAACTGCTATTAACTTAGATCTCTTCTCCCATGCAGCTGCTGTAAAATGATGGACTTGGGTTGATTTCTCTAGTCTTGGGAAGATATATTAGAAATCAAAGCAAGGACACAACATCAGTGCAAACGGAATGGTGAACAAGAATCTGAATGAGGCAATTCGTGCTTCTAGTATATACATCTTCCTAGTATATACAATAAAATAGAGATGAGGGATTGCAGCATAAACTAAGTGTTACTTTATTAGAAATCTGTGTGTGTGTGTAGTCACATAAATGTGCCATATATAAATGTTCTTTTGCTGTAAACTCTTTTGGCAAAAGGGACAAAGGATTTCTATGGGATCTGTTTTATAAGGGCACTGATTCAATCTTCTAAAGGCCACCTCCTAAAACCATCATTTTGGGAGTTAATATTTCAACATATGAATTTGGAGGAACATAAACATTCAGTCCTTTGCAGACATACAACAAAGGTAAGCTCAGCTTAAGATTCATCCTCTGTGATGTTTAACTGGATCAAGGCCTCGGCAATATTGTCATTTGCTTTTTGTGAGAAAATTGTCACAAAATATTGTCATTTGCTTTTTGTCATATAAATTATTATCTTTCTCAAATATAGTTTTCCAGAATATATTTTCCTGATTAAAAATCAAGTGAATAAGCCGGGCTCGGTGGCTCAGCCTGTAATCCCGCGCCTTGGGAGGCTGAGGTGAGTGGATTTCCTGAGCCCGCGGGTTCGAGACCCGCC
>CAUYQG010058511.1:0-32667 GCA_963574415.1 Tarsius wallacei | reverse complement strand
GGGCTCGGTGGCTCAGCCTGTAATCCCGCGCCTTGGGAGGCTGAGGTGAGTGGATTGCCTGAGCCCGCAGGTTCGAGACCCGCCTGGGCAGGCGAAACCTCATCTCTACAATAAATCAAAAAAATTAGCCAGGCGTGGTAGCACACACCTGTAATTCCGGCTACTTGGAAGGCTGAGGCGGAAGGATCACCGGAGCCCAGCAGGTCGAGGCTGCGGTGGCCGGGAGCAGCCACTGCACTCCAGTCTGGGCGATCGAGTGGGACTCCAACTCAAAAAAAAAAAAAGAAAAGAAACTGTTCGGCAAAAAGAAAGAAGAGGAGTGTCCCCAACCTGGGCCTGGAAATCCCCCATCCCCCAGCTCCCCTCTACATTCAAAGCTACAGGCTTATTTAATGCATGAATATAATCTAAGAACCCCCCCCCCATCAGTACTACACTCTGAGAATTGAAGAGGAGGAAGAGAAGACCATATGATACTTAGCAGAAAGTGAAGGCAAAACTCATAGGCATAAGTTAGCAACCTTCTGAGAGGCTATTTGAAAGGGGTATCAATAACATTCACTGAAAAGGAGTCACGGCATTTGTGTAGCAAGACATTAGGTCCCTTTTGTTACCTTTCTTGTGCTAAATCCTGGCATGAACAGCTGTCTGATTGGAGGAGCTTCCTTAACAAAGAGCCTGATAGCTTTAGCAAAAGAAGAAAAAAAAAGTTTCTGTTGAGTTCCTGCACAGCAAGCCTGAGACCCTTACAAATGTACTATGCATATAGACCTCCAGTTCTTCCTTGCTGTTTAAAGGCACACACACACGTGCATACATGCCACCCTGCTCTCAACTAATAAGCATCAATCCTTAGAGACAGTTGCATATAAATCCTAACCCACCATCATTGGCACAGCTGTCCCAGCCAGAATAGAGGTCGCACGTGGCATCATTATGCAAAGCACTAGAAAGTTTACTTGTTCCCCTTTGTCCTCAGACTGTGCTGTGGGCCCAGGAAGCACATAGGAAACAGGGACCATCTTCCCACTAATGAATACCTCCCGGCTGCCACTCAAAGACAGGGCAGAGACTGTGACAACTAAGCTTTCCTTTTACTTGACTTTTGAGCAGGTCAAATTCTTGGGGAAAGGGGCAGCATGAGGTCCAACCACTTCCGACCACACTGCCAGGCAGAGATGTGACAGGAAGAAGGCCAGGGCTACCTTATTTAAGTCTCACAAGAGCCCTTTGAGATAGATATTGCTGTTTCCATTTTGTTGATTAGGAAACAGAGGCTCAAAGAAGCCAAGAACATATCTGGGATTTTCAACCAGGTACAAGACCAGAGCCAGCATGCAGAACTGGATGACAGCAAGTATAGGTCCCTTCCTTTCATCCTCAATACCTCTAAGTAGGTAGATGGTACATAATCTGAATACTAACCAGCAAATACTCACCTTAGGTTGGCAGTCAGTGCTCTTTTGCTTTTAGTTCATATGCAGCTCCAATTTGGTATTCCAAGTTTCATTTCACAGCAGAATAAAATTTGCTCACTGGAGGTGATGCATTAATTTGTTCATGTATTCATTCATCTAACATGTATTGAGCACCCCATGTAACAGACACACAATAGGCTCATCGTACACTTATAGGATATAACAGTAAATAACAAATGTGCACACAAATTATTCTGTAATTGCAATGATCAAAAGTACCAAAAAGGGAAACGTATAGTGACTTGGGTGTAGAACAAAGAACCTGACTTGGTCTCAGTGGAATAAAAGAGGTCAGAGACAGAAATAAATTATTGAGGGTACACCACTGAAGATTTTAAGCAAGAAACAGATGCAATTGGGCGTGTTTCAAAGTTATAACTCTAGCTATTCTGAATTAAAACTAGTGAAAGAGGGACATAGAAGGCAATTGAAACAGTTGAAGGAAGAAATGGAATTAACAGAATTGGTTTTATGTCTGGGATGGGGAGAGGAAGATGAAGGCATCAGGAACAACTCTGAAGTGTCTGATAAGAGTGACAGGTTTATGGACATGCTGAGTACTGTGATGGGGAACCTTGGAAAGAAATAAATTTCAGGGAGGAGAGGGTCAGAGAAAATAAAACTTTCAGTGATAAGACAAAAAGTTAACAATTGGTGAGTCTTCGGGAAAAGAATTCAAGAGTTTGTTGTACGACTGGTAAATTTTACGCATTTGAGTTTTCCAAAATACAAAAAATAAAATAAAATTTATTTGTGCATGTAAATTTTGAGACTCCTATGGTAAGATAGCTAAGAGAATATGTCAAGACAGCAGCTAGAAATGTGGGTATGAAGCTCCAGTCAGAAGGCTGTGTGGAAGTCCCTGCATACATATACAATTGCATACAGATGCACAGAAATGGATGAGAGGTGAAAGCTGATTAAATTATCCAGGGGGCAGAGACCCAGGGGGGTGCATTATATTAGTATATAAATATTTCCACATCTAGAGGCAATTACCTCCCACATGGCCCAGAGGAAGAACAGTAGTGAAGCCAATCTCTTTCTTTGCATCTCTCTTTTTTCCAATTTTGTATTGTGATAAAAGACACATAACCTAAAATTTACTATCTTAGCCAATTTTAAGTGTACAGTTCAGTGGTACTAAATACATTCACATTGTTTATTGTTGTGCAACCATCACCACCATTCATCTCCAGAAGTTTTTCATCTTTCTATGCACCTGTTTGAGAAACAGAAAAACTGCTCCCAGAGTCAATTCCCCAGAATAAGGTCCTCATACAGCTATTTACCACAACTGGGTCACATGACCACCCCTAAACCAATCAGTAAAGAGTGAAAACAATAACCATGACAGGTTCAGGCATGGCAGGCTTTACTGTGGAGGCAGGGTCATCTCCCATGAGGGAGGTTATATCTACATAAAATCAGAGTTCATTAACCAGGAAGGTCAGAAAATGGGAAAATCATTTTGTATAAGAAAATAAGAATATCTATATACTACTACTTAAAAATGTTTCTCCATTTAATATTTAAACATTTTCATGATGTAAATATAGTATATTTACATATACTATATATTATATGATTTCTGGTGTCATAAAAAATAATTATTTATTTACTTGCGACAGTTTATTAAACCAGCCCCTGGTTTTGGATGTTACAGCTGTTTTTAAGTTTGAACTTGTTCAGATAATGATGCAACAAAAGTTTGTGCAGCTTTGGAACCCAGGTGTGAAATTCCTAACTCAAGGGTTGAGAAGATTTATAACGCTCTATGTATAGAAAACTTCCCATTAGAATAAGCAAATATGTGTGTGTGTGTGTGTGTGTGTGTGTGTATATAAAATAACCCCATATAATGTATGTGCGAAGGGGATCCCCCCCAAAATCTGGATTTATCTTTTAGAGGGTGGGCCCTTTGTTACAGTACAGGCTTCCCCAATAGGTGAGTGTTCTAGGAACCCATTGGCATCAGTGTACCAGCTAGCATTGTTGTGAGAGGCTGTGTTTGGCTTCAGTTATTTTTTTATTTTTTATTTTTTGGAGATTCTTTTAACTTGTTTGCCCATTTTATGAGGGATGATTTATAAGTGTACCTGCCCACACCATGCCGAATATTCAGCAGATTTTAACCAAAAATGGCACGACCCCTGTGGCCCACTCTCCCTATTCGCTGGATCTCATCCTGAGCAACGTTTTCTTTGTTTCCCGGGATGAAAAATGTCCTCAAAGGGAGACGCTTTGCCACTGTGGAAGAGGTGAAACAAAAACAGCAGAAGCACTAAAAGGCATCAAAATTGCTGAGTTAAGAAACTGTTTTGAGCAGTGGAAAAAGCATCTCAATAGGTGTAGTGCATCAAATGGAGAGTGCTTTAAAGGTGACTGAGGTTTAAACATGTAAGAATAAACACACAATTTTTTAATAAATAAATTCTGGGGTTTTTTTGGATCCTCATATATTACTATCAGGGTAGTTTTTCAGTTACCTAGAACATTATGTCATATGGAACATTATGTTTCCCTGGAAAATTGCTTTAGATAGAAAGAGTTGCTTTGAAAACAGTTTGTGTCCAGGTATCTGCAACAGGTATGCCAAACAGGAATGAGGTTCCTTGAGGCACCTGGGCCAAAAGTATGGTACCCAGAGGACAAGAAGCAAACAACTGATCATTATGTCTTGACAAAGAAGCTATACCCATATAGAAGAAAGACTGGAGCAATATAGGAAAACTAGCCTTGTGGCCCGTAGCTCCTGAGTGCTTAAAGTAAGTCTTTGACCCTGACCAGCAAGAATTTCTAGGGCTGGAGGGGAGGAAGAAGACAGCTGGTTCTGGGGAGATCATGATGAGCTGAGCAGACCAAGATCATGAAGCCATTATCAAGCTCTTCCTCATCACACAACATTGTAGTTTAGACAGAGACATTACCCATTACAGTGATAGTTTAGTGGCTATTCTCAACCTCAAAAGACCTGGGACAGGGAGATCCGGGCAGGAGGGAGGACAACAATAGTTACATTCTGTTTATAAAACACTTTCGTACCCATCATTTCATTTAATCCATGAAATCATATTCTTAGGCAGATATTACTGCTTCATTTTACAGGAGTGAAAACTGTGGTATTGAGAGGTGAATTGTGGTACTGACTTCCTCAAGACTAAGATTCAAAAATTGCCCTCCAGAGGATTCATTCATTCAACAACCCTTTATTGCATAGGTAGTCCATTCTGGGCATGCAAAAGGTACTGGAATAAATAGACGTGGTACATCCCTGTATTAGTATCCTACAGCTGCTGTAGTCAATTACCACAAACTTAGTGGCTTAAAACAACAGAATTATATTCTTCCACAGTTCTGAAAACTGGAAGTCTGGAATCTATTTCAGTGGGCAAAATCCAAAGTGTCACAGGGTCACATCCCTCCAGGGACACTAGGGAAGAATTCTTTCCTTGCTTCTTCCAGCTTCTGGCAGCTGCCAGCATTCCTTGGCTTATCACCACATCCTCAGATAGCTGCCTCCACCTTCACATCATTGTATCCTCTGTGTGGCTAATCTTTCTCTGGCTCTCTCTTATATAAACACTTGTGATGGATTTAAGTCCCATAGGAATAATCTGGGATCATCTCCTTATCTCAAGATCCTTAATTTACTCACATCCATAAAAACGTTACCATATAAGAGAGCATTCAAGATTCCAGGGATTAGGAACTGATATCTTTGGGGTCACCGTTCAGCCTACTACACTGCTCTCAAGCATTCACAGTCTAATGGGGGAGACAGCAAACACATGAGCAGTTACAATATAATGGAGTCCAGCCACAGCCCAATTAGCCAAAAATGGCATTTAGCAGTGAAAAAAAATAGACAAAACATAAAGAGAAGTAGGAGGCTGGAGTCAGAGGGAGGACAATGCCTGATTTCTCCATGGTAAACAAATTCCTAATTCTAACTTCTTAAAAATTTCATCGATGAATAATAGATATAGTTTGGGGATGTATGTGATCATTTAATATAATTTGTAAAGATCAAATCAGTGTACTTGGGATATTCGTCACCTTAAATATTTGTCTTTTTTTAATGCTAGAAACATTTGGAAGGCAACTATGCATACTGCCATACCACCAATGCACTTTCTTTATGCTAGAAGTATTTGAATTACTCTCTTCTAACTATTGTGAAATATTTAATAGATTGTTGTAAGCTATATTCACCCTATTGCTCCATCTCCAATTCTAGTTTATACTTGGCAGGCATCTCAGTCCTTTGCTTCTACAAGATATCTGTTATCCCTTCAATAACCGCCCCCCCGCCATCCTCTTTTATTCCTCTCTTAAAGCTAGCCAGAATCCGTTTTTGTTATTTTCAACTGAAAGAGAACTAGCTAATCACACCCAGTGCTCCAGGCCTAACTCTGAAAGCTCCTGCTTTACCTTTTCAAAACTGCATCTATTGCTTTCCTCTCCTTTGCTAAACGTGACTCATCTCTCTGGTCTCCCTTCTGCCTAGCCCCTCTCATTGTGAAATCCGACCACTCACTCATGCCTCTAGCCACTGAATTCCCATCTCCTGACTTCTCCATTTCTGGTAGTACTTCAACAGTTATGTCCACAAGGGCACCCTCTTTGACAGTTCCTCTTGACTTATTCTCTTGGTTAATGGTGTCTCTAGGCAGGCCACCTGGGACATACCTGCCCCCAAAGATAGACTCTGACTCTGCTTTTCTTCAGCTGAATCTAGCCTTAACCTTTCTGGCAGTCAGGTTTCTTCCCAGCCCCCTGACATTCGATTGTAAGCAATTATATGTAATCAGCCCTCCCTGGATCCTGTGCACTCACACACCAGCATGTAAACTCACAAGGGCAGGCCAAAAGGGAGCAGAGATCATAGCTCATTCAGTAGCTAATCCAACTATAGACACAGAGGTGGGGGAGAAGATGTGGCCTTTTCCCCTCTGCAATTGGAGACTGCAATCTCCCCCACCAAGAAGTCTTGCAGGAAGATTACAAATGCCTTCAGCATTACAGTTGAGAATCCATGCTGAAAATTCTGATTTCAGCTGGCTGAAGACTTTCTTTCAAACAGCCTGAGGATTCACATTTCCTTGCTATAGAAATAAGCCAAAGAGACTGGAAATTCCAGTTTCTGAGTTGCAACTCAATGTTACAATTATTCATAAACTCTCATCCAAATTTCACCTTCATGTCAACTACTGAATTATCCTTGCTATTGTAATAATGTTTACTATGTTCACATTCTTGAAGGAAAAAGAAGTAATTTATAAGATCAAGGCTCTAATGATGATCTTCTCCATCAGGAATGTTCTTGGAAAGAAAGTGGCTCTCACACCATCCTTTTGCTACTGACCAACAAGTCTACTTACATGGAGGTGGGACAGTGTCCATTTCTTAGGCTTTCCTCATCCCATCTCTCTATATCACAGACTTGGTGCATGAAAGGTATACAAGGTGGCAGTCAGTCCACAAGAGAAATGGGTCTAAACAGGTGGTTTAGGAAGTCAAAGTGGGTGTTCTGCAAACAGAAAAAACATATGTATAGTGTTGCATGGTTTGCAACATGCTTTCACATGCAGCAATTTTGTCTGAACAACAATCCCAAATGACAGGCCAGATCATCACATTCCCATTTTACAGTGAACTTGTGCCCAGAGAGAACCAATGACTTGTGCTGGGTGCCACTGCTGGTATATAGGAGATTCCGGTCTTGATCCTATGTCTTCTGATTTTATATGTGATGGTCTATCCTCATTATCATGCCTCAGAGGTTTAGTTACTGTAGCTTTTATTTTAAAGTAAGGGCTGGGAAATTTTTTTCTGTAAAGAACCACATAGCAAATATTTTAGACAAGCCATATAGTTTCTGTCACAACTACTCAACTCTGTTCACATAGCAGAAAAGCAGCCATAGGAGATATATAAACAAATGAGTGTGGTTAAGTACCAATAAAACTTTATTTACAAAAATGAGTGAGGAGCTGGATTTGGCCTGCATCATATAATTTGCCAAGTCCTGACTTAAAGTGTTAGAACCAGATCTTTACATGCACATTAGAATTGAGCTACAGAGTAGCTAGGGGTGAGCTCTGCTCAGAAGTCCTCTCCCTAGCTGAGACTGACATGAAGGCTGTGTCCCCTTCCTGGTGGCACATGGTTTCTGCCACTTTCCCTTCCCTGTGGTGTGGCTAGTGCATTTCCATCCCTGCCATAACCTTCCCTATCCCTACACTACCCCATCACCTGCCCACTTCCCAACCAAAGACTGAAAAATCCCAACCAAGGGAACATCTGGAAAGAAATACTCACTGAAACAATCTGGCTGTTATATTGGTGTCATTTAGGGACATAAGGTAGGTTTTCAATTACTTTTTTTTATGGACTTTTCAGTAGGCTATGCATTCAGTTCTTGGCTCCACCTCGGTGTCCCTCCTCACTATCTCTGCTGCCTCTTGGTCTCCTACCAACGCTTCATCTCTCCATTGCCTCAACTCATACCTTTCCTGGCATCATTTCTAGTCCTGACTATTTCAAAAGAGCTTGTACTTCCTGACTTCCAGATGCCCAGTAGCAAATTTAATACAAGAAGAAGACTAGCCAGCATTTTAAAAAGACTACGGGGACTTATGGCTGAAGAGGAATGAAGAAGTTGATAAATTCTGTCTCCACAAACAACAATCACACTAGACAAAATTGTCAAAAACAACCACTTCAGAGCTCTGGAAATTGGCCAAAGGCAGACAAAAAATTGAGAATACTTTATTTATGAGAAACTTCTGGACTTCAGGTGAGAACAGAGGGAGTCTGGGGCATTCTTACTGGCCATGAAGCTCAGCAGCTTCACTGTCAGAGGGGGCTGGCTTGACTGGAAGTGGAAGGTAAAAATCCATGTCCGGCAGTGAACAGGGAGCCTGTAGTTCTCCAAGCCTCAGGTTGGAATCCCAACTGAGGTGAGCCACAGACCAGAGGACTAGCCAGAAATTTAAAAAGGATATTCCAGAAATTAGAAACTAATGGGGGCTTGATAAACTCTGCACATACTTCTCTCTGATCAGGAAGCTATTCAAGAGAGAACTCCGGGGAAAGTAAAAACCAGGACAGGCTGGTTGAAAAACTACTGGACTTTTCATGCACTTCCCAATCTACCCACAGAGGGAAGCCTTATTGGCTAGAGGTGTTTGAGCATAAGCTCTACCCAATCATTGGATGGCCAGTAAGCTAGGTAGGAAAGGGAGTGCCTCCTAGGAAGTGAAGTCAAAATATAAAAATAAGAATATTTTAATAAACTGAGCAGAGACATAAACAACTACACAACACAGGTTACAGATTCTGCAGATTAAGTCCAGGAAAATGGACACAGATTACCAAAACTGACTCAAGAAAGAACTGAAAAGCTGAATAGGCCTTTTAGCTAAAGAAATTGAATTAATAATTAAATTTTTACCGCCCACCACACACACAAAAATTTGGGGCCCAGATGATTTTACTGGTGAATTTCAACACATTTTAAAAGAAGAAACAATACCAATCCTACAAAACTCTTTCAGGAAATAGAGGAATAGGGAACACTTCTCAGCTCATATTATGAGGCCAGTATTATCCTGATGCCAAAGATAAAGACATCACAAGCAAGGAAACCTGCAGACTAATATCCCTTGTAAAACTAGATACAAAATTTTAAAAATATTATCAAGCTGAATTCATCAATATATAAAAAGGATTATGTACCATGATCAAGTGGCATTTGTTCCAGGAATGCAAGATTGATTTATTGATATAAATATGCCATATCAATATATGAATAAAGATTTTAAAACCACTCAATCCCAATAGATGCACAAAAAATCTAATAATCCCCAGCACTATTCATGAAATGATTTTTCCAAAAAACTAAGAATAATAGAGAATTTCCTCAGTTGGATAAAAAGCATCTATGAACACCCTACATTTTGCATAATATTAATGATGATAGACTAAACCTTCCCCCCCAATGATCAGGAAAAATGCAACAATGTCAACTCACTAATTTTATTTAAAATTATACTGGCAATTCTAACCAGTGCAATAAGGCAAGAAGAAAAAATTAACAGCACACAGATAAGAAAGGGAAAAAAACTGCCTTAATTTTCAGAAAACATGATATTTTATTTAGAAAAGCCTGTGGAATCTATCAAGATAAAAAACAAACCAGAAACTACTAGAACTGATGAACAAATTTAGCAAAGATGCAGGATATAAGATTTTCTTTTCAAAATGAGCTGTATGTCTGTATGCTAGTAATGAACAATCCAAAAATAAAATTAGAAAAGTTATTCCATTCACAATGTATCAAAAAGAGTAAAATACTTAAGAATAAATTAAAGAAAAAAGGACAAAACCTGATCACTGAAAACTATAAAGCATTGCTGAGAGAAATTAAAGGATATCAAAATCAATGAAAAGATTGTTCATGTTCATGGATTAAAGGACTCAATATTCTCTCCAAATAGATCTATAAATACCATTCAATTCCAATGAAAATCCCATCAGGCTTTTTAAGAAAATTGACAAGCTGACTGTAATATTTATTAATATATGGAAATTCAAAGAATATAAAATAACCAAAACTATTTTGTAATAAAAGAACAATGTTGGAGGACTTAAGCTACCCAATTTCAAAACTTACTATAAATCTACAGAAATCAATAAAATGTGATATTGAAAAGAACAGATATATAGGTCAATGGAACAAAACTGAAAGCACAAAAATTAATACTTTCATTTGCATGGTTTAATTAATATTTAACAAAGCTGCAAATCAATTTAGTGGGGGTAGTATGGTTTGTTCAACAAATGGTACAGGGACCCCTGTTAATTAGTATATTGCAAGGGTGAAAATAAATATTTTTCCTCACCCATTGTTAGGTCCATGGCTGAGGCATCTACAATAAAAAACAGATGTACAGATGGAGGCCTAAACTTCACCTGCTTGTAAACCACTAATCCTAATCCTGACTTGTACCCCACATCTTTATAATAAAATAAAGTAAAAATTTTTTAAAAGACAGATGAACAAGCAAAAAGCATGGAAAAAATATTTAATATGAGTTTTATGTGACATAGTAGCCTTCAGAAGACCCAAATTTTTATGCTTAGGATTGGTGAAGAGTAGACAACTGTGCAAAAGTATGATTGAACAAAAGGAGAATAATCAATGACAATAAACTAGGGGGAACTTAGCAAGGCCTGTGTGTTCAAATTCTTCTCTGTGTCCTTGAGACAAAAACATGCCTTTCTTCTGGGTATTGGGAGGGCATCTCTGGAATGGGGAGGGTTTTGTGACCTGCCTCAGAGAGAAGGAACAGGGAGAAGGTAATCTTGACCTTCCTGCTTCTTCTATTTTCTCACATATCAAGGTGCCATATTTTGGGATAGCATGTCCTGAACCCCATCAACACACATACAAAAATACACAGACACTCTTATATTATACCATACACAAAAACGAATTCAAAATACATCATAGAGATCTAAATGTATGAGGGTACCCCCAAAAAACTGGAATTTTTTTAAAGGGTGAATCCCTTGTAGCACAGGCTTTCCCAGCTATGCAAGTTTTCTAGGAACACATTGGCATCAGTGTACCAGCTAGTGTTATTGTAAGAGTCTACATTCGGCTTCAGTGAATTATTTTTTTGGAGATGCTTTCAATGTGTTTGCCCATTTTATGATGGGTGATTTACGAGCACACCTGCCCACACCTGTGCTGAGTATTCAGCAGTTTTTGACCAAAAGTGGCATGGCTCCTGTGCCCTACAAAAAGATTTCACTCAGATTTAAAAAGTCCTCAAAAAGGAAACAATTTGCCCATGTGAAAGAGGTGAAACAAAAAATGGCAGAAGTACTAAAAAGCATAAAAATGGACAAGTTCAAAAACTATTTTGCGCAGTGAAAAAAGTGTCTTGAAAGGTGTATTGCATCAAACGGAGAGTACTTTGAAGATGACTAAAGTTTAAACATGTAAGAATAAACATCAATTTTTTAATAAATAAATTCTGGATTTTTGGGGGTCCACTCTCATAAGAGTTAAAATTATAAAACTTTTTTGTAGGAGAAAATCTTTCTTTCTGATTTTTTGTTAAGCTAAGACTTCTTAGATATAGTATCAAAAACACAGCATATGACAGAAAAAATGGATAGGTTGGACTTCATCTAAATTTTTAAAAATATTCTTCAAAAAATACTATTAAGAAAATGAAATGATAAGCCACAGACTAAGAGAAAATATTTACAAGTAATAAAAATATTGCAAGTATTATAAATATTTGAAAGTAATATAAAGGACTTGTATCTAGAATAGGCAAAGAACTCTTATAACTCAACTGTAAGAAAACAAACATAAAAACCTACTTTTTTAAATGAGTAGAGAATCGAATAGACATTTCACCAAAGAAAATACATAATTAGGGCAACCCCCTTGGGTCCCCTACCACTGTGGGAGCTTTTCTGTCCTCTCAATAAATCCTGCTTTCTAAAAAAATAAGAAAAAAAAAGAAAATACATAGTTAATAAGCACATGAAAATATACTCCACATCATTAGTCATTAGAGAAGTGCAGATTGAAACCACAATGGCATATCACACACCTACCAAAATGACTCAAATCAGAAAGACCAACAATACTTGGTTTTGGTGAAGAAACTGGATCCCTCACACTTTGCTAGTGGAAATGTGAAGTGCCACACCACCTCAGAAGACAATTTGGCACTTTCTCAAAAGGTTAAACACAGAGTTAGCATGTGACCCAGCAATTCCTAGATGTCCACCCAAGAGAAATGAAAACATATGTTCACACAAAGACTTGTATACAATTGTTTATAGCAGCATTATTTATAATAGTCAAAATGTGGAAACAATCCAATTGTCCAATAACTTCTTAATAAACAAAACGTGGTCTATAAATGTAATGAAATACTATCCAGCATTAAAAAGGAGAGAACTACTGATACATGCTACATCATGAAAAAACAGCCTCAAAAATATCATGCTAAGTGAAGAATGCAAGTTCAAAAGACTATGTACTGTATGATTCCATTTGTCTGGCCTTTCTGGAAAAGACAAATATATAGAGACAGAAAGCAGATCAGCGTTTGCCTAAGGCTGGGGATGGGAATGTGGATTGACTGCAAATTGGCACAAGAGAATGTTTGGAGGCAATGGAAATGTTATCAAGCTGGATTATGATGATTGCACAATGCAAAAATCATTGAATTGTACATTTACAAAGGGTGAATTTTATGGTATGTAAATTATACCCCAAAAAATGTCTGTTAAAAATAAAAAGACTAAAAAAGCCTGCCTGAATGCAGTTGACCTGCTCTGTATCTCCTTCCAGTTGTGTGCTGCCTCATTACCTTGACCAGTTCTTACCCTTGACTCCCCTCCACACTCTCATCTCTGGAGTCATCACCCTCTACTTTGTTCTCACCCTCTAGGACTGGAGCTGATTCCTCCATTGCTCCAGAGTGGATTCAGGGGCCAGCCAAGGTCTTGAAACCTCTTGAATCCTATCCACTATTCCAGAGAATCCCCTCCCGTAGATGCTTGCAAATGTCCAGAGGACTTTGATTCTCTAGTTCTCCTCTGACTCCCAGCTCCTGGCTTTTCTTACATTTCTTCTGTCTGACTTCATATGATCTATTTGTAAAACTCAGCCTCTCTTTGATTCCAACATGTCCCAAACCCCACTCACATAAAGCATTAATGAGTCTGGAGTATACTCTAGACAACTCGTGGAGCTGAGGAAGCAGGGAATAGAGAGGAGTAATTTACACTGTAACACTTAAAACAACTTGAAATTGAACACTGGATGCCCCATTTCTTAACATGCCCTTTAGCCCTCTCAGAGAATGTTCATAGGCCCTTCCCCAATATTGTTTCACTTCATACCTTTTCTTCTTTCTTTCTCCCAACCTACACTCTTCCTCGCCCTCCATTCAAATAACATATTCCTTCCTCTTATTTTCTCATAAAGATCAATTTGCCTGTCTTCTTGAAGGCCTTGTCTCCTTTTGCTCCAAGTAGCTCATCACAACATTGTCCCAGAACATGGCATCAGCCAGGTGTCTAAATTGAAAGTCACACACAGAAGACTGCTGCTGCCCTGTGCCACAATGCTGCAAGAGTCCACCACCATCATTGCTTCTCTGCCCCGACGCCTGAAGTGTTTCTGATTGGTTGGGCCATGTCATATGCCTGCTCCCTGGGAGCAGGGAACATGAGTAATTGGCCTTTTAGCTTTTATAGTGAAAGATAGTCTCTTCTTCTCACCACAGTTCATACCACAGAGGAAACAGGAAAGAAACTCAGATGTTAAGGAGTCCCGAAAAAGCAAAAAGTGCTTTTATGACTAATCTGAATAATTACTAAGATAAATGACTAGCCCAATGCCTTCAACAAAATTATTCAGAAATTCTGAACTAACTGATTTTCTTAGCACATGTTCTGTCTTATTATGTGAAATTCAAGCTTATAAAGAAAATTTGGGAGCTGGGCCCGGGGAGTATGAAATGATTGACATTCCCCAACACGGCTTTATTATGCACATCATAGCCCTCCCAACCTCAGATCTTCTTTGTGTAACTACTGCTTATTTGCCCATGGGCTGGTACAATCCTCGAACAGCCCACACTTCCCTCCACCCTTTGAAGCAATTACTGTTCTGTAAACAAATGCTTACCTTATCCTGCAAGCTGCTATTTAAAGGAAGCTTCGAAGCCGAACCTTTCTTAAATAAAGGAACAAATCTTTTTTGTGGTGAAAATATCACAATTACCCTGAAATTTTGCATATTGGATGTCATTAAAGTAGAATTTGCCTAAAACTATGGAATCACCATTATAAATATACATTCCTCATGACATTTTCTGAGACTCTGTATGACCCCAGAGGGCTTCTGCTTAGAAATAAAGTAGAAATGTCAAATGCAGGGAGCCCTCTACTCTGGGCCGAGTTGTATTTTATTACTCAGCTCATTCTTGGCTGCCTAATAAAAGCTTGTAGTTTACTCTCATGACCTCTATCTATTCATTGGATCATCTCTTTAAATGTCTAGAGGCCAGAGGGAGCACACAGTTGGGAGTCCATGTGATATTCCAAAGCCAATCCTCCAGGCAGAATTTAAGCCCAAGGGTCTTAATAATCAAGGTGGCCTGGCAGATATGTTTCCTTTGGCCTAGATATATATGGATTTTTTTTTTAAACTTTCCATTTTAAGATAAAACAAATAGAGAAAACTATATTTAAAAAATGCATAGCTTGAAGAAATTATTAAAGACAAACACCCTCATAACCACCACCCAAGTCAAGAAATAGAACTTTGCCAATAGCCCCAGAAGTCCCTTCCGGGTGCCCCTTTCCAATCACAATCTTCTCCCTCTCCTACAGAGTAACTATATTCTTACATGTATAGTAAATAGTTCTTTGTGTTTACTTCATGTTTTGATCACTTAAATGTGCATCCATGGTGACTATCCATGGACCTACCCATTTTAAAATGTTGGTATGTATCTTAAGGCATTACAGCTTGCTATCATCCCTTTCTCTTTTTTCTTCACAATTTATCTGTTGAAGACCTGAAGCATCTGACCTGATTTCTACTGTCTGGGTTTTGCTAATTACTCCCTTGTGGTGCAGTTCAGCACATTCCACTGTCCCCTGTATTTCCTGCAAATGGGCAGCTGGGTCAGAGATATGATCAGACTCAGGTTTGACCTCTTTGGCCAGACCACAAGTGGTACATTAGGAGGTAACTAATGCTTGTTTTCCTTTTATGATGTTAGCAGTCATGCATGCTCCGTGCCTAGATTCAATCATTTGTTAGGGAATGTAAACGGTGATATCCTCATTCGAGCAGTTCTTTCTTTATTTGTTGGAATACTTCTGTAAAGAGACATTTCTCCTATTGTCCATACAGAAAAGGCAGGATAAATGCTTGACCCATCCCTTTGTTTTTTACCAGATTTCAAGATGACTAGATCCCTAACATCTTCCCAGGAGTGTATGTATATATTTGTGTGTATATATATATTTGTGTATATACATATTGCCTATATATTATCTATATATATAGACAGAGAGATAGAGAGACATATACATATATGTAAAATAAATAAATCAGAAATATAATTATTAATGCCTATATTTAAATACACATGATGAGTTTTAAACCATTTTAATTATTATCAATGCTTAAATAGACTCATCTTTGGCTAGCGGGCACTCTTTCAGTTGGTACCTATATCATTTAGATTCTGGTGGTTTTGAGTAATTTCTTTGCTATTTAGTATGACAAGATATTTCAGACTTGTCTTGTACAGTTCTGTTCTCAGACTTGAAATCTGCCATGTCTCAAGAAGCACTGATTCCTTCTAGTGGAAAATGATATTTCAATACCATAGTCTGTGTAGGAAGGATGGTCATTGCTACTAGGTTAGTCATTATTTCTAGGCCTTTTCAGTAGACAGAGCTAGTAAATTTATATACTGTACTGATACTGATACTTTCAGGTCAAATTCAGAACTACCGAGTTTTACTTAATCTCTTCCTATTATATCTATATCTCCTCCCTTCCAAAGTGAGTGACCTGGTTTCTTGAGTACTCAGGAGATGATAAGATTTGAATATTCCATGATTAATCATTTGATTTATCTCACATTACCCATTCAATAGTCTCAGAAAAATAATATAAATACCACCACAAATATGATTACTGGAAATAATGAGACAAAAAACCTGTGTATGTTCTCCTCATGGTCTCCTGAATTTTTATAGATGTCCTATATCTATGTTTTCAGATCATATGGCCATTGCCTACTTTACTCTCTACTGTTTCACCTTCATTTCGTCTTAGTCTTATAAGGCTACTCAATTAATGCTCAACACCACCTCTGAAAATTAATATACTTTGGTCATTTTGCTTTTTTGAAGCTTGTTCTCTAGTAAATTCCTCAAGAAGAGTTCATAAGAATAGTATTTCCTTAAGTTCTTGCATATTGATGGGTTACTTAGGTCCTTTGTACATAAAAGTCAGCTTTTCTGAAACGGAAAATCTTGAATTGTATTTTCTTCCCTTAAGTACCTTAATAGTATTACTTTATTTTCTGCTCGCCTAAAGCATTGTTGTCAAAAAGTCTGATGATAACCCCATTTTCCTTTCCTTTATAAGCTATTTCTTTATTTGGCTAGATGCCTACATTTTTTTTTCTTAAAGCACAGTAATTTTACCAGAATATATTTTAGTGTTGGTCATTCAGGCACAATTTTTCAGGGTACACTATATGATTGTGTTCTTTGAATATGCAGATTCAGTTTTTTTATTACCCATATTATTATTTCAGGAAAGTCTCAAATTATAATTTCTAATATTTGCTCTGTTCCCTTACTTTGGTTTTCTTTTTCAGGGATGTCTATTACCATGTACTAGATAGTCTATGCTTCTGTTCAATAATTTTGGTTTCTCTTAAATACCTTTTGTTGCTTTTTAAGCTTTTTTTTGAGATGGGGTCTCACAGTGTTGCCCAGGTTGATCTGGAACTAGGTTTAAGTGACTCTCCCACCTCAGCCTCCCAAAGAGCTGGGACTACAGGCACAAGTTACTGCACTTGGCTTGCTTCTTTTTAATTTTTAAAAAAAGTTCCTCCTTTTAAACTTCTGTTATTCTTAAAGAATTGTCTTTTGTACAGTTGTCTCTTGAACAATGAGGAGCTTAGTGGCACTAACACCCACCACACACACAGTTGAAAATCCACATATAATTTTTGACTCCTCAACAACTTAACTACTAATAGCCTACCAGTGACTGGATGGAAGACTTACTGATAACATTAACAGTTGATGAAGATATATTTTTATGTTATATATATATATTCTTAAAATAAGTTAGAGAAAAGAAAATATTATTAAGAACATCATAAAGAAGAGAAAATATACTGACTGTTCATTACGTGGAAGTGGATCATCATAAAGGTCTTCATCCTCATTGTCTGATTACACTGGGGAGGAGGAGGAAAAGAAAGGGTTGGTGTTGCTATCTCAAGGGTGACAGAGACAGAAGAAAATCTTCCTACAAGTGAACCGACACAGTTTAATCTCGTGTCATTCAAGGGTTTGCTGTATTTGTTTACTTACTTTTGTGTTCCTTCTACTTTGGTCTTCATTTCTTAAATAACTTTCTTCTTTCGTTTCTAATTCCTGCCTGAGATTTGTCATATAGTCTTTGAGTAATCTTACCTTCTCATTTATATTGTTCTTGCTTCATTTTCTTAATGTCTTTTAATTTATGTTGAAATAGTAGGTTACAGTTTTGATCTGTTTTGTGGGCTTATCTTAGTGGTATACTTTCACTGTCAATAGAGAAGTTGTTCTGTACCTTATTCTCTTTGTTCTTGTAATAATTTTGTGTGAGTTTTGCCCTCAATATTTTTATGTGATCATAGTTTTCCTGGACTTTGTGAAGGAGGCCTGGTTTAGGGTAGCTTTTCGAACGTCACAGAGCTCCCTCTTTTGTTGTTTTTGTGCAATATTATAAAATATGACATCTTGCCTTCGGAGATTTCCTGGCTGTCTTCCTCTACCCCATCTTCATATGGACTTTCTCTTTCTTCTGATTCTATTATCCATAGTCTGCTCAATTTTATTTCTACTCCTCACAGTCCCTCATTGGTATGTGGATTCTGGGTTGGGGATTCCTGGCTGGTCAATTTTGAACATTGATAAGGTCTGGACTGCTCCATCATTTTAGAGGCCACCACAGACCCACTAGTGGGGTGGGCAGACCCCTTCCCAATTTTGGCTGTTGTAATCAAATTGCCCCATTGTGCTTCCCAGTGAGGATCTGTCAGCTACTGGGGGATTCTCTTTTTCTCAGACCCATCAGATACCTCACTGTGTCCCTCTGCTTCCTCCCACATAGATGTTAATGCCATGCAGGGCTGTGGTTGTTAAGGGTTTGTCCTCACTTGCTTGTGTTTTAGGGTTCATGAGGATGTCTTTTTACCCAGTTTGCCATAAATGTCCATGGGTTTGGGTGCTTTGGTCTTTAATTCCTCTGTCTTTATAGACAGAATTAGAATCATGCTGTCTTCATCTTATCTATGTATAGGAGGTTTTTTGTTTTTTTTTTCGTGGTGATTTGTTTTTATTTGAACTGTCAACTATTTTCCATTAAAATTCAGAGTACTGGCTTATCTTGAGGAGTTCCAGTGTCTGGTTACAGTGGACCCACATCTGCACATGACAGCCACTGACTGGAGCTGAGTAGCAGCCCTCCCCCAGCCCCTGTTAGATGGACCACGAGCTCTCCAGGTTGCTATGGCCCCAGCACCCTCCACTTCAACCAATCACTTGACTTATTTACAGCATCTTCCCAGTCCTATATCTACATAATGGCATCTACATTTGTGACTCCTGTTCTAGGGTTAGTGACATGAGGGAAGGATTATCCAGGAGCCCTTATCTAAATAACCCATATTTGTGGTCATATTCCCTCTACTTCATTTCCCCCACTCTGAATTCTCAGTGCCCTCTGCTTGATGCTTCTGCCCCTTCCAGACTTACCTCCTGGGGTCCTTTGGATTTCTGCCTTTCTAGGCCTTCTCCATCCTATTCCTGGTCTCAAACAACACTTGAAAACATTAAGGTTGTCTGTGGATGCAGTTCATGAGAGAAGGCACTGGGGCCCATCCAGGAGTCAGAAAGGTTGGCTACATGAAAGCCTAGGCACAACCTAGGCAGGAGACAGGAAGACAAGCCCAGCCAGGATCCAGTGTATAATCAGGTTGGGCAGCCAGGGAGAAAACAAATTAAAGCCCTGGTTTTGGAGAAGGGATTGTGACAATAAAGGGGAGAGTTCCATGGTCAGAGAAAAGAAAGAGTAAGATCTCGATATGGAGTAGGGTATGTTAAGGGTGTATTTTGCAGGTAGTGAATTCTGCCCACTCTACTCCTTTTGTATGTAGGCTAGTGCGCAACTTAAGGAGGTTGCTACTTACCAGATACCATTGAGCCACCCCCTTAAGCCATTGTTCCCAGAAAAATATTTAGACACACAAGGAGTTGCTTATAATTCCCTGGAAATCCCTATGCTCCTACATCTGTACCTTGTCCCTGCAGTTTCTCTTATATTGATGACTCTCTATCTTTGCCCAGGCAACAAAGCACCTCGGATCTCACCTTCTCCAAAGACTGCTTAGGCTGATTGAGGTGCCTCTCATCTGTGCTCTCTCAGGCCCCCAAGGAGAGTACTTGTCACACAGTCTTATCTGCTTCCATATTTGTCTCTACTAAGCTAAAAGCTCCTTGAGAACAGGAAGAGGGCCTACTAAATTCTGTATTTCTTACGCCTAGCATGTTACAGGTGCTCAAAAAATGTGTACAAGTGTTTCTGGAAATAATAGATACCTTACAGATGCAAGTTGGTACTAGTGCCCATTCTCAGGAGAGTCCCGAGAGACCAGCCACCTCACCTGACATGCAGGGCTGGGAGACCCTGGGTGAACTCATGATATCTGACTGTCCCATCAGCATCTTCATTTTCTAGGACTCCCTTTCTAATTATTTTAATTGCTTTATTGTAGGTTTCATCAGGGAGATAACATGAGGGAGAGCGAAGAGACAGCCGGGCCTCCTGAGTTATTATTCAGAGATGAGAACAATGTCTCATTAGTCATGGAAATTCGAGGACAGACAAAGGTTTTCAGAATCATCTGTCATCATTGCTCATAAGTTTCAAAAGGAGCATTCAGAGACAAGAACATAGTCTGGACAGAAAACAATGGCAGGTGGGAGGAAGGTGGAGGGCTGTCTGTCAATGGAGACGTGGGCATTCTGTACACCTGCATTCGGAAGGTGGAGGACTGCAGGGAGGTTTATGGATTAAAGCTATGGGTTGTAGAAAATGGATTTACCTGCCTTGCTCTTGACCTCTCTTCTCTGTTTAGCTGAGGCTCCTTGACTTCTTTCCCTATGTCTTTTGGGAAATTTAGGGATCCTACCATCAGAAGCTGTGTACACTAAGAGAACTGTCAACCCACTGTGACCCTGGGTTCTGATCCACAAACTGTGCTTTAGACTTCTCCCAGGATAGAACCCTCAGCCTGGGCCAAGTTCTAGCCCTGAAACTGAGGCAACACCTTGTACCTAATCCATGCTTTGTTGATCTACTCAATATTCTAGTCCAGTGGTTCTCAATCCTGGCTACACATTAGAGTTATCTGGAGTCTTTTTAACATACCAATGCCTGGACTTCATCCCAGACCAAATGAATCAGAATCTCTGGGGTTGTGAGTTGAGCATCAACACTTTTTAAAGCTCTTCAGGAACACTAGTTATCTGATATAATATAACAAATGACGCCAAAGCTTAATGACTCAAAACAATGAATATGTGTTATCACACAGACTCTGTGGATCAGAAATCTAGGAGAGGTGTGACTAGGTGGTTTGGGCTCAGGGTCTCTCCTGAGGTTGCAGGCAAGATATCAGCTGGAGGCTGGAGGATCTCTTTCCAAGGTGATTCTTTGGCACAACTGTTGGCAGGAGGCCTCAATTACTTGCCACAAGGACCTCTCCAGAGGTTCACCTGGGCATCCTCACAACATGGCGGCTGTCTTCCCCCAGTGCAGGTAATCCAAGAAAGAGAAAGCAAGACAGAGCCACACTGTCTTTTATGACCTAGCCTTGCAAGTCACACTCCATCATTTCCACAATGTCCTCTTGGTCACACAGGATAGTTCCATACAGTGTGGGAGGGACTATGCAGGGACTTCTAAACCAGGAGGTAAGGCTTTTGGGGGGCCTTTTTCAAATTTGGCTACCATTCCAGCTGTCTCTAAAGTGCAGCCAGGGTGAAGATCATTGCTTTGGAGTCCCTTTGGGACTGAGGCCCTCCCTTTGTCTTGCTTAGCTTGAAGTGTGAGCCTCTCTGGGGCATTTCCATTTTAATCAATTTAAAGCTTTAAGCTCCTGGGATAATCAGCATTTTAGGTGCTTTTGGAAGAGGATAGTGTGGGAGGATGAGAGGCTTTCAGGTCCCTCTCGAACTCATACCACATATTACCACTTACAAAGCCCTTTCATGTCCACCCCTCATTCACTTCTGAAGCAGGCAAGACTTATTAGTGTTTATTCTCTTCACACAGTGGCCAGAATGGTTTGGGTCCTTTTAACTGTAATGAATACTTTTGTACATAAGTCTTTGTTCTGCAAGCAGATTATTCCCATGGGGTAGGTTCTGTAACATGAAAATACTTGTTCAAATTTTTTTCTTTTCCCTGTATAAAGAGGCCCAAGTATTTTTGCAGTTTTTGTTGTTGTTTTTCCATTTCTTATTGTTTATTTTTAGCATGTGAATCCAGTCATTACACTCCTGCTAAAAATTAAGCAATGGTCTCCCAACCATCACAGAGCAGAAACCCAAGTCCTTCTCATGGTCAATGGGTGTTTACCTCGTTGGTTCATCTCTTGACTTCCACCCCAGCCTTATGGCACTCCACTTTGCCCCTTACGCACAGGCTTAACTTCAGCTCCCACAACATACTATTCTACTCCCTTCCACAGGGCCTTTGCACAAGCTCTTCCTCCAAGTCTGACTCAGATAACTTACCCTTCAGGTATCAGCTACAAGTCACTCCCTCAGAGAGTTCTTCCCTGATTCCCCAGCCTAAAGGGTTCACCCATAGCACCCTGTGCTTTTCTATCACTGATTCATTACAAATTGTAGTAATGTACTTATTTGTGCGAGCACTCCTTTACTTCCACTGGACTAGAAGCTCCATGAAGGCAGGGATCATATAATTTTGTGTGCTATCTGCCCCCCAACACCTAACACAGCAGCTGGCATACAGTAGGCACTCACAAGGTACTTGTTGAATGAATGTTTGTGAATGGAAAACCAGAGACCAGCAACATTTAGAGATGTACTCAAGGACCCCTCATGTAGATAGCAGGACACATGCCTGGCCCTGATGACACATATGTTACATTCAAAATCCCCACTCCATACCTAGCATTCATTCTGTCCCTTGAATGGCCTTATGTGGAGAAATGTCTGTACCACCTGCTCTAAAGCTAGCTTCAAGATCTCCCCACCAATGGAACAGCCAAGTTTCTGTGGCAGCCAAGTGTTTTTGTCCCTGCACTAGAAAGCGATGGATAGACTATTGTGTTTTGCAGGTGAGGGTTCTCATCAAGAAACCTTCAATCATTCTACTGCAGATTTTCTCATTATGATTATCCATGTCTTCTAGAATGGTCCTCTCTGGCCTTTGAGGATGCTGCCGGGTAGCCTGTCCACGAAGGTAAAGTGCACTGGCTGTAATTAATTTAATGATCCCTCAAACCACTGGGCTGCTTTTTTTTATGACCTGTGTTCCTGCCAGTCTCATGGCATGTCCAGCACATGTGAAAGACAGCTCAACAATAGCCTCAACGAGCATTCACTGTCTCTGGGCACCAGCCGGGTGCTCTGTGCGGCTGTGGGTGGCAGGTTACAGAATGCTGGGGACACATGGGGATCAGAAGCGAAATTAGAGCCCTTGCCCTTGACTAGCTCCTCTAGCTCCAGAGTTCCTGCCCTTCAGCTTCCACCCCTGCAATCACCTTTGTTGGTGCCATGCCTAACCCCATCTCCTAGGGGCAGGCTAGGATCTGAGTTCAAATATGCCTACCCTGGGAGCCACTGACTCCTTCTGGGCTGCTGCAGAATTCATCAGTGGATCTCTCCAAATACCCAGACAGAGGACTTCACAGCCTGATTAACACCTAAGAGCCACTCCAGAACACTGTGAAGACTCAAATGCCCTGATTGTTGGTCTAGCCCTCCTTCATTGGTTAGTTACAATTCTCCCCCATCTCCTCTGCTTAATCAACCTTCTCTGCCCTCTACCTCTCTGTGTTCAAATCCTACTCAACCTTCAGAGCTCAAAGTCTTCCTCCTCCACGAAAGATCATCCCATGAAGAGATGATCCCTTCATTCTCTGAACCCCCTTAGTCCTCTCACTCCACCTTCTTGATAACTCTTGAAACCAACTTTCTTCTTTCTGATCACATTATTTTTGCACATGTTTTAACAATTCCTGCCCCCAACTATCATATACATTTGTCTTGTTTACACTTGCCTGTCTGTTCTCTGCAGAGACAATATGCCATGATAGAAAGATCATTGACTTTGGTATATGACAACATAGAGTTGGTTTTCCCTTTCCTCTTTTTTTCCCTTTCCTTCTTCCATAAATATTTTTCAAGGCTTCTATGTGCCAGGTACCATGTGACACCCTAGCAAGACAACACACAAAACAAGCACAGCCTCTGCCTTCATAGAGTTTAGGGACTAACAGAGTTCCGAACCCTACCCCTTTAATTACTGGCTGTGTGACTTGGGCAAATTGCTTAATCTCAAAAGAGCCTCAGTTTCTTTATTTACAGTATTGGGTTTTGTAATAATTTTCTTCTAGATGTGTTGGAAAAATTAAGTGGAGTAATGTACACAAAGTATGTAACACAGCACATGCTCAACAAATGCAAATTTTCTCTCTCTATTCCTCACTTAGAGAAAACTCTCAAATATAATAGAGATTCAAGAGTGTGTTTTGAAAGAGAGGAAGAAAGAACTAAAGGAAGGAAGGAAAGGAGGGAGAAAATAATGAAAGTTGACTTAACGTTCCCTGGATTGTCAGCACGCACTGTGCCCTTTTCACTTTTCTGTCTGGATTTTAAAAGAAGATGTTAATTGCAGTCTGGGAGAATCAGTTTCAGATAAAGACACCAGCTTCCCAAATTCTCTTCAGGGATCCCATGTGCAAATTCAGTCACAAAGCCAGGTCTGGGTCCTCTTCTGTAGACTAATTACACTTTTTCTTTTAATTCCTCCAGTGGTTTTTCAGGGTCCCTAAAAGCTGTTGCCCCTGGGCTCCCCACTGAACTTCTGCCCTTCATATTTATAACCCTCTAGTTTCTCTCCTTCCTGGCTTCCCAGACAGTGGTGCAGACAAAAGGACCATTTATAACAGCTTTTCTGACAGCTGGACATTATTTAATTACAACTTCTGGCAGCCACATAGTGTGCCAGAGGCTATTTAAAGTTCTAGATGGCAGGAGGAGAAATGGGGAAACTTACAATCCTTGGGAGGCAGGAGTGAGAAAAGCCAGGGTGGGCAGCGACCCAGCAGCCTTTCAGGCCCCCTGTTCTGAAGTAGTGTTTCTCAGGACCCTGATCTGTAGCATCAAAGTCTCTGTGGAAGAAGGCAGAGATGTGTCAACCCCCCAAGGCATTTCCTGGGGCAGGGGGTGTTGCGGAACAGCTGCATTGAACTAAATAGAACTGTCACTCATCCAAATCAGCCACCCATGTTTTCCAGAGCGAGAAGCTGAGGCACGGAGAGGAAGAAGCATTTGTCCAGAGCTACTTGGTAACTGGTGCGATTCTGAGCAAGTCTCTTCCTGAGCCTTCTTGCTCCTCCTGTGAAAGAGCAATACCCACCCTGCTTAGTTTCCCACACAGCAGCCACACAGTGGCCAGTGTCATCTTGAAGGTCTGAGCCACTGCATAAGTTATTCTGAGTGTGAACAAGAGTATGATCATGGATGCCAGCATTTGGTCATCTCATCAATCACAAGAGAGTCATTGGTTTTTCCACTGAGTTGCTGCAGACAGTTTGCTGAACTTCGTGTAGCTAGAGTCAGGGTAAGGAGAAAAGACTCCCCCACAATGGGGCAGGGGCTAAGGAAGGCAAGTCTACTATAGGGCACTAAACCCCGGAGAATGAGAGGCAAAGGCTAAGTATGAATACAAATAGTAATGACAATGATCATAATAAAATTTCCATGGATTGAAAGCTATTATCATCATAAGTGTTATTACTATTAGCATGTCATCCTTCTGACATTTCTATGAAATATATATAATTTACAAGATTTTACAGATGAAGAAATGGAATGTTGGAATAATTAACCATACCCTATAGCTCCCCAGCTACTAGTAGGACCAGGATTCAAACCCAACTGTGTGATTCCAAAGCTTATTATCTTTTCACCATACCAGTAGTTCTCTGTCCTAGTTGTATGTTAGAACTCCCCAGTAAACACTGAAAACAGACCAAGGCCTAGGCCTTAACACAGGCCAATTAATTTAGAATCTCTTAAGGTATAATTCTAGAATCAGTATCTTTAAGTGAGTCTGATTATATAGCCATGTTGAGAGCACCCTGCATCTCAAAATCCATGCTGGTGAGAGCCCCAACCAGTGTAATATCTGAAGTGTGACCCAATCCCATCACCACCTCCCCACTATTGCTAAAAGCATCCCAGATGGCCATGGCAGGCCAATGCTTGGTGGCTAGGGTTGCACACCACTCTAATGACCTCTGTTGATCCCAGTTCTCTCTGTGGCTCTTTGTGTTGCCCTGCTGCTGACATCATCACCTGCCTGTAGTCTCAGTTTCTACCACTGTTTCTAGAGATCATCACCTGGGCATACCAACACTGACCAGTCTGCTAATCTTAGCAGCAGGCTGACATCATCCTTGTAAGTTGAGTCTGGGATGGAGATTAGCATGCAGGAAGTTGATCAGGGCATGTTCTGGGGATCAGTGCCTGTGGAAGGGAACGAGGGTGTCAGGAGTAAGTCCTTCAGTGCTGAAAAGGCATCTTAGTGATGTACCACAGTATTCACATCAGCCCTTAGCAGTGGGCTGAGCCTGCATGGGAGCTGAGAAAAGACCCTCCTTTCCAGAGAGCTGGGACAACTCTGTTGGAGCACAGCACAGAATTGCCTTGGATGGGACTGTCATCTCCCTCACTCTACTGTGTCATTGCAACCCTTCTGCCCACCGAGAGCTTCACTCAGGTTCCCTCAAGGGCTCAGCTGGAAACAATTAGAAGTACCTGGCAGATCAGCACTCAGTCTGCCTTTGGCAAGAGTCTTTGCATCACCTGACTGCCCTATGTTCTCTTTCCCAGGGTGGAGCTCTGGGGCACTACAGGAGCTGCCTTTTCCCCTTCATTCTTCCTGTCTTTACCAGCATCTGGGAACTAGTCACCAGTTCAGCTCCTCTCAACCTGCCCCTGAGGAGTTCACAGGGAAATGGGGGAGTTCAAAATAGAACTTTCAATGAAACTGCAACGTGGTGTTAAAATGGCATGCATACAGATGCAGCTGCTCAGGGAAGGAAGTGGTTCTCTCCATCTGGAGGCAGGTCAGGGGAGAGGCTGCCATGGAAGAAAGGCTTAAGAAAGATGTTGAAATGCTGGAACAGGATTTCGAAGAATGCGTAGAAGTTTGCCCAGCAGATATGGGCAAAGGTCTGTGCAAAGGCTGGGACCCCAAACCTGAAGGGTGTTAGCAGGCAGCGTGTTCTTTTTTGGCATTGGATAAGGTGGTGGGAGTGGGGGACCCAGGAGAGGAGACTGGGAATGTAGACAAGGCAGAAAATGGAGAGCTCTGTCACCATGGGAAGGAACTTGGACCTTGCCCTGGAGGCAATGGCTCCCCACTGAAAAGCTTTCAGCATGAGCTGACACATTTTTTAAGTGCATGACATAACAAAGAGGATTCTCTGTCCCATCCTAACCAAATTCATCTTCTGCTTCCTGGCCCTACCATTTACTCACAAAAACAAACCTCGTTTTTGCCCTCTGCTGCTCTGATTTCTCTTTGTTTATCACAAATTGTGTATAAATAAGTAAATACAACTTGCCACTCCAGTTCTCCCCCAAGTGGCTGTTAGGGCTTCTTCACTAGCAGTCAGATCCACAGCCACAGAGACTGTCACACAGGAAGGTACTGAGAAATCGGTTGGCCCCTTCCCCCAGGTGCTTTAATAAGGATATCTGCAGAGGGGAAATGACTTGCCCAAGTGCACACTGAGCTTTATTAAGAACATGGAAGGGGCTTACTAGTTTCTCTTTTCCATATATCAGGCCAGCTCATTATGTTCCTGTTCCAGGAAGAAAAGGCAGTCCTGGGAAAAACTGTGTGATTGGGAATTTTGTCTTCTAAGCCCTCCCCTGAAAACCTCTCGTGACTGTGTCCCCTCCTCCCTGCAGTGTTCCTTGTACATGTCCAGGACCTAACACAGCTCTCTCTGAGAAACACCTCTGGTTCTTTTCATGACCTTTTGTTCCATCAAAACTGCACTGTCCCATGTTCCAGTCCCTCTATTATATGAGTGCTTTCCAAAGAAAAGTTGAAACTTCACTAAACTAAGAACTAAAAGATAATGTTCCAACTCTGCCACTTTTCCAGACCTTGTGAAAACATCTTAATTTCCTTATGTGTAGATGGATTTACTTCTCTTTAATGTCTTTTTAAATTTCTGATATTCTGGGATTCTAATTTGTACAGTGGTGTGCTGAAGTAAGCTCATTCAGGCTTAAAGGAACCTATTATGCATATCTCATTCCAACTCCCAGTCTCTATTGGTAGCTTGAAGTCAGTCATGATGAGAAAATTTACATTTTGGAAATAAGAAAATACTACAAATCTAGACATCTTTGGGGGAAGAGGTTTGGCTCACTAGAACCCCCCACTGAATCTGTCTTCTTATTTCTCAATCAAAAGCAAGTGTCTGCATTCTCACAAAGACTACTGAAAACAAACAATGCCTTACCCCCAAAGAAAGTGGTATTCCTGGTAGTGCCATAAGTAGATGAGGAAGAACATTTCAGGTGATATCACATGGTTTTAAATTTCCCACTCCATATTTTTGGTTCATGTTGTTCTCTCCACTTGGAATTCTGTGCCCCATTCATCCATCTCTGGGTCTCAAAATTCTGCTACCAAAATTTTACAAATTAGCTTTATAAATTTTTTACCAGCTCCCTAATCAAGATTCAATCTTCTTTCCTCTGACTTACAGAGTAACTACACACACACATTTCTTTCCCTACCTGAACGGTAGGTTTCCTGAAAGCATGAACCATATCTTTTCCACTTCCTACAATTAGGCTAACAGTGGGTGTTCAATAAATATCTGGGGCAATGGGAAGCTCAGCAGCTAGCAGACATGCAGAAGGCATATGCTTTCTTTTTATTATGAACTACTTTTGTTGGAAATATAGCACAAGCTTATGATAAATATATTTACATAACGAAAATGGCTTATAAAGAAAAATAAGTCTTATCTTTCCCCATTCCTTAGTCCCTCATCACCACTCTCAACCCAAGTTAAACTGTATTACCAGTTTTGTGTGTACCCTTCCAGAAACAGTCTAAACATATATAAGCACCTCTGTCTGTGAATGGACCTTTTTATTTTGCACAAACAGAAGCGCACTGTTTTGTGGCATTTTTTTCACTCTTAATATGTCTCAAGGATAATTCCAGCAACACAACTAGACCAACATTCTTCTTCTTCAAGGCTGTATGTTAGTTCATCATTTGGATGGATCATATTTTATGTGGCCAGTCTCCTACTGATGGAAATTTAAGTTGCATTCTGTCTTGGCTATTGTCAAGAATGCTGCAATTACTATCCTTGGACATCCATCTTGCCCACATGTACAAGTATATCTGCCTAAAAACATACCTAAAAAAAGAATTTCTGGGTCAAAGAGTATGTTTTTAATTCTGATAGATATTGCTGCATTTTCCTCCAAACACATAGAGACCTGAATGCTTTTATCTCTCCAGCCATCTTTATCTTCTTATTCATTCTAATCCATTGCTCATTTCTACCTTTTCTAGCATTAGAAGCCACTGTCATTATTTTAACAATAGCTTCAGAAACATCCAGAAAGTGGCAGAACGGATCAGCTTTGTGTTGCCACAGAATAGGGTTGAACAAATCACGCATCCCTTAGATGAGCAAGTGGACACATCTTTTGACATTATTTCTTTAAGCACTTCCAGTTTAATCTCTCTGAGTTGCTTCTCATCATTGCCCATAGATCAACAGCCAGGATAGGGGGGGAACTAACACACACTTATCCCTCACCTTAGCCACTCCCTCCAGGGCAAGGAGGAAAGAGATCAATGGGTGCAAGCAATGCTACACCCTCCTTTCTTGGCAGGCAAGGTATGGGACCCCTCTGTCTCTGATATCTCTGACATTTTTTTCAGAGAGCACATCTTTATTTTATAAGATAGATTTCCAGTTTAATTCTGGACGTCATACTTCAAGAGGCATAGGGAAACTGAAGATTAAGATGACATTTGGTGCTATCCAGATGGTATTCAGCCAGGAACCTAGGAATTCCTGAATCTTGTCCTCTCAATATTCACTCTGCACTGTGGAGTTTCAAGCTAGAGAGTGATACCAAAGAAAGACTGGCAAGACAAACAAGGAACATTTTTTCATAGCTGGGCAAGATCTCAATGCCCTGAACATAGTCATACCAGAGTGTGTGCATGCTCATACATGCTTGTACACACACGCACACACACACACACACACACACACACACTCACATGCTGATAGGCAAAATGGGGCCTTTTCTGATTCCAAGATGGATGAATCAGCAAAGTAAGCTTGACCTCGCTAGCAGCAAGGAAGGAGTAGGACAGAGAAAGCCTAGTTAGGATTGCCCTGAGAATTCCAGCCCTGCTTGGCTTCCTCACTTCACAGTAGCCAGACTACAAAGGGGACATCACACATATGTTGTGAACACTTCACCCACAGGGTTCATTCCTTCCCACTAGCGAAACATAGCCCAGTGAGTATCCTGGATCCTAAAGTGGCAGCTGCCCTCTCTTTGGGCTGAGTTAGAAAAGGGATGAGCAGGGGAGTGGAAACCTTGGAATGAGCATGGGCAGACTTCCTCCTCAACAAACAGCATGGTGAAGGGATGTGAAAGTGTATCTTCTGAGGCATGTGTCCCTGGTCTCACTGGATTTATTTGTTTTTGCATCCCTGGTGCCTAGCATAAAATAGCCCCTTGAGGACTTGATCTAAAGGAAAGAAGTCTCAGAAAGGACAAGACTTCTTTCTTTTTGCTGAATGGCATTTAGGAGGAGAGCAATAGATGTGTTCTGTGTGTTAGGATAATCTTGACCCCGTAGGTAGAAGCTAGAGAGAGAGATGTCAATTCAATTAAGAAATGATTGCAACAGATTATTCAAATAAGAAATAATCTGTTTCAAGAAGTTGTGATTTCCCTGTAGCAGGAAGCATTCAAATATAGGCAGATGTGTTCTAGCAGGATTTCAAGGATTAGAGACTTGGACTGGGTGGATTTTAAGATTTCACAAGGAGATTAAAGATCCTATCAAATGTCCCTTCCTCCTAAGAAAATTGTGTTTGATTCCATCCAACACCCTATTCCTTCAGCAGCCTGCTCAAGCTGCATGTGTTCGAGGCCTATCTGTGGCAGCTAGAGGAATGCAGGCCCTCTAGAGAGCTGCTTTCCACCCAGAGAATATCTATTCTCCAAATAGAAGACTGGAGCCTTTTTTTTTTTAATTTCCTCCCTTTAACAAAGTGGAACTTGGGTTGAGCTATTAGGCCGCCTGCTCATTTAGAAGCTTGCTCACTGTCGAGCACAGGCAGAGAGGCAGCTGTGGCATATTGGTGAGATCCCAAATAAATATTTTATCTCCAGCCTCAGCAGAGGTGGAGAAATGGGCCTTTCTGAGATGAGCGGGCTACGGAGCTTCCTATTGGCAGTGCTGCCTGTTTAGAGGAAAAGGGAGACTTGTCATTCACTAGGGTCATCAATCTTGAAGCCTAAACCACTCTGAACCTAGGTCCCCTAGAGCCAGAATTTGACAAATGGCAAAATAAACTCAGATGAATGAGGGGGGCCCCGGCTATTAAAAAGCCATTGCCATCTTCCTGTAACTGCACAGCCGCACCCCCCTCAGCTGCCTGTGTGGGCATGGCACCTGGTGAGTGCACGGCAGGCACCTGCTATGGTTAGCAGCATACTTTCCAACCCCCATCACTCCTGTCTGGGCCTGTCCTCTCAGAGTCATGGGACCCTCAAAGGTAAAACTGAATAATCAAACAGCAAAGATGAAGGTCCATGGAAGGAGGTGGAGTAGATTGGTGATGCCAAGAGCTAGTTATTCACTGGCAAAGACCCTGGAGTACAAATGGAAAAAAGAGTAAGTGCAAATGCCTGCTGCCATGACAAATGGTCCAAGCTTGGTCAATTTGTTCAGTGAGGGAGGACAATGAGAAAATTAATGAATTGTGCTTCTGTGAAGACTTCCAAATCCATATGGTTTTAGTTTCTGCCTTGATTCTAGCCTCATAAAATGTGTGTGCGATTGCCTTCTGGAATAGTAACATTTCAAAACGTGTGCATGAGTCATATCAGGGATCCAGGCTCAGCCAACTCATATGCTAACAGCAAACACAGAGCAGAGGCCTCCAGTCAGCAAATGAGCACTGAGCATCAGAGGTTCTGCCTAATGGGGTGGCATGAATTGCTGCTCCTGGCTCTGACTATGAGTCCAAGTTGGACGTGCATCACCATGGAAATCATTTTTATTATGGAATGCAGCTCACCCCCAGACCTACATGGGTTCCAGAACAGAGTGGAGAACCGGCTTCTCCTCAAGTATCCTGGGCTTTTGATCAATTTCCAAAAAGATGTTCAACCTCAGTATCACAGGGACAATATGTAATGAGGACAATATGTAATGTCCTTCTTTCTCTTTCATCCACCATCTATCTGTTCTCTTATTTCTTTAATCTCTCTCTCTCTCTCTCTCTCTCTCTCTCACACACACACACACACACACACACACACACACACACACATCTAAAAAACTCTCAAATGAAAGTATAGCCAGCCCTCCATATCTGTGGGTTCTGTATCTGTGGATTCAACTAACCTCGGATCAAAAATATTCCAAAATAAGTGCACCAGAGCAATAGAATTAACCTTTGTAGAACAAAAAAAGCAACTTGGTGAGAAAAATAATTCTCTGTTAGCTTTGCAATATGCTTTACATTTAAAGTATTATCACATAAATCATCTCACGTAAGCTCACATACTTTAAGTTCGATATTCAAATATTGAATTCACATATTCAAAATTTTAATAAAAACATTTACTGACCCCCAAAAATTCCCAAACAATACAAAAGCAATAACTTAATAAAAAAAGATACAAATAAGAAAGTATAACAACTATTTTCATAGCTTTTTTGTGTGTGTGTGTGTGTTGGAGTCTCACTCTATCACCCAGACTGGAG